>APFE031279391.1:282850-294891 GCA_000404065.3 Pinus taeda | reverse complement strand
ATATATAAAGAAAGCGTGAAGTAGATTGGTATTTATTATATATTCAATATTTAAACTAATTTGAATGTGTTTTTATTTATTTATTAGGTTGATAGTTGTGGCTATATTGAAAAGTGTGGTTATATTGAAAAGAGGAAATAAAGTAATATGTATATTTTAGTTAAAGATTATGATTAAATTTATTAAGTTACTTATATTTTATAGATAGGAATTTGTGATTTAAAATTAAATTAGATTATGTCAATCTTATTTTTATAATTGTTTTTCTTGCTTGCATTATTATTTTAAATTTATTAACAATTATCAACCATATAACTAAATTAGTTAATAACATGATCAATGAAAATGTTACCAAATTTGTAAATTTTATAGTGAAAATGTTGCCAAATTTTAATTATAAGAAATGAAAAAATGCACTCTCCAACAAAATATATATATAATATATATTATATATATAATATATTGAATAATAATAAATTTTTTATAATAATTTAATATATTAAGAAAATCAAACAATCTCAATTAAAAAAAATAATAATAAATATTAAATTATTTATCAAAAAGCTCTCCATTATTAGTTTTTACTCAATAAGACTCTTTGTGTTCCGATGATGAAATGGATACGCCATATGTTAACCAAGCAAATCTATATTCAACGAAATCTCTAACATATTTAAATGTTTAAATATAAAAAAAAAAAAAAAACTGTATTAAAAAAAAAAATAAAAAATAAAATAAATAAATTAAAAAATTTGACTAAAGCTCCTTATTTCAACTTAGGGTAGATGAAGATTTGTTGATTTTTTTATTTTTTTTTTTTAATTGACGGTCTAGATTGATTCTCGAGGGAATTGGCTCCCCCCGCCCATGAATTTCCCTAGGGATTTGAGATTATTCCAATTCTAATAAGTTCCTCCATAAGTTTTTATATATGATTAATCATGTAAATGTGTGTATTAGTAAAGTATTATTTTTAATGCAATAATTTTTTAGTTATATTTATGAAATCTTCCACTATATCAACCACATTAATATTTCTAACATAATTGTACTAATCATATAGTAAATATCAATCTTATAAACATTACATCCTATAATTTAGCCAATTTAAATCTCATAAAAACTTAACTTAAAAATGGTAATAAGAGCGAGGATAAAATTAGCCCAATAATAATGAAACATGGATTTTGAAATCTTACATAAATTGTTCTAAACAGAAAGTATACATGATTGACTTGTTTTTTAATTACTAAGATAAATCTAATATTTTTAGAAGAATCCATCAGTACATAAATTTATTTTTGCCATGAGTCGATAAGAAGACACAGAAGCTAAAAACGCTCTTTTTGTATATTTATTTCTATGCATTGACATATTTACAATCACGGTATATCACACACTATCCAGTCGTGATTTCACCTATCATCTACGGACCTTTCTCACACCTCACAGAACTCATATCCCATTGCATAAAGGGTCTCTGTATCATGAGTTCTTATGTATTATACCATATGTCGTGTTCTACACATGAAAAGCTTGTTACATATAAGATGAATCCTCGACCAAAAACTAAAGATAGATCTTAACAAAAACCCAAAAATATTCTAGGCGAGGTACTATTTTTAACAACATCATGAACATTCCCACTGTAAGGACCTGGGTAGACAACCCTGCCATAAAGGAAATAACAAGACTCAAACCTGGAATCTCTACCCAAGGCTTCACCACATTTTACAACAGGACATCTCATTGTTTTTTTGGGGATCTCACTTTAACTATCCAACAACCCAAAAAAAAATTATGCCAATCAAATTAGTTGAGATTAGGCAGCGCATGAGTGGTGATCCATGGATGCTCTGCAACAAAACAAATATTTCCCGTCAATATTCTATGAACCTTACACAACCCAACAACACTTTGTAATGAAGTTGCTAAATTCACGATTAAAAGAAAATGGTAGAAAAGAATAGAGGGAATATCGAGGACATGATGTGCGCTCAATCTCCTGGTCACGTCTCTGTAGAGCATCCGGCGTATCAAGTCCTTAGCGAAGTGTGATATCGAGAGCCACTGATCACATGGGAAGCAAAGGCGCCCACAGAGGACTGCCTCAAATATCTCCTGCGACGTGTCTCCCAGAAAAGGGGGAACTCCACTCAGAATTATGTACAATATTACCCCTGTGCTCCACACATCCACTTTCTCACCGTAATCCTTCCATTCCAACACCTCTGGTGCTACGTAATATGGAGTACCCACAATTCCTTGCATTGCATACATTAATCTGACGGTTTCAACCAGGGATTCATTAGTCCATGCTCAAAAATTTCGGACTTTAATGACAGAGGAAGGGGGCTAACATAATTATCATACCTGGAGAGAAAAAGGAAGCCTGCCCAAAGTCTGCGAGCTTGATTTGAGTGAGAGAATTTGAATTATTAGCAAAGAGAATGTTGTTAGGTTTTATATCTAGGTGGGCGATTCCCATGGAGTGGCAGTAACTGATGGCCTCCATGAACTTTTGCATGATGGTTGCGACCTCCTCTTCGATAAAGGGTACTGTTTTCTTCTTGCTAACGATTCTATCGAATAGATCTCTACCTGAGCACATCTTCATTACCAGATGCAGATACTCATCATCCTCAGATACTCAATGGTCAAATAAGGCTCGCCGAATTTGACGTTCCATTTGCCCTCACAAGCCTGAAACTCAGTGGATGAAATTCATTCAGCCATTCCCGAATTTGAAATTCAAATCTCTGTTCAGGGAGGTTTTCTAATTAAAATTTAGAATTCAAATAGACACGTCATTGTGCGTACTATGTGTATATCTTAATCGTGATTTGATAGGTGCCATAGAGCCTCCCGGAGTTGAGTGACAGAGCTACCGAAAAATGCATGGATACATATGACTACACCTACCATGATATGTTATGGTGCCATGCACTAAGCCAGTAATGATTGGCTTAGTGACTTGTTTTTAGTCTTTGCCAAGTTTTGGGAGTTGCGGCAGGTATTGTAAGGGGGCATTAATGGATCTATAGAGTTGGAAATAGGTGCTGCCATGTTACCCATGCCAAGATTCTTTGGGTCCAGTCCCCAACAATGCATTTATTGACCCAAGTAATACTTCCAAGCCCAGGATGGATGGGCTTTAGGAATGCGCAAACTAATATTATATTGGACATAATTGAAAAATGTTAAATGAATATGTACATTGATGGTAAGAAATCAATTGTTCTCTCGGAGCTTCTTAAGCATTCACCGGGGAGTGCGAAGAACAGCTAGGGTTGAAAGTTTGCACGTTGATCTTCATGGTAGGGCGCGGAGGAGGGAGCTCTACTCCCTCCTTCAAGCAGGCTATTACCAGCCCTGGTAAGAAGCCAATGGAATAATTCATAAGTCTTGATGACGAGGGGAAAGAGAGCAGGGAAGAAGAGCAAGAGGGAGACAAACATTGTGAAAATAAAAGCACAAAAGAAAAGGAAGAAAATGACAAGGAAAAGGAAGCAAAAACCAAGGAACACGAAGGACCTTGTAAGCCCAAATCTGAGGTTACACCTAGGGTAGTCCTGAATGATCCTGTGTTGCAGGCACACAGGGACCACATGCGAACTTATGCTATCATTTGTAAATTCATGGGAGTATGGCCACTGAAAAAGTTTTACAGACATGGATTAAATACCATTGGAAACCTAAAGGGAGCATTGACCTACATCTGGGGTCAAAAGGATTCTTTACAGTGGTCTTCACTAATATTGAGGATAAAGACAGAGTGTTTGAAGGAGGGCCTTACTTCTATGCAGTTGCTGGCCTCTATATGAGGTTGTGGATGATGAGCTTTGTCTCGGAGCGGGAGACTTTCACATCAGTTCCGGTTTGGGTAAGACTTTACTCCCTTCCTCTTGACTACTGGCAAACAGAATCATTAACAACCATAGGTAATAAATTAGGATGTTTTGTCAAGGCTTCAGAAGCCACTAGAATAGGAAAATATACTTCCTTTGCACGAATCTGTGTGGAAATGGATCTCTCCGGAGCTCTACCGGATGAGTTGATCTTGGAAGTTTATGATGAAGAATGGGTGCAAACGGTAGATTATGAACATATTCCTTTTAGATGTCGTAGATGTCATGAGCATGGACACTTGTTCAGAGATTTCCCTCTCAGTAAAATCGAGAATAAGAGCAGAACTTCCACAATGAAAGATACGGAAAGCTTTCAAAAAGTGACCCACAAAGGAAAAGGCGGCAAAAGGAGACTTAAGCAACATCAACCAGAAGGGCCTCAAGTTACGCAGAATAGGTTTCAAATTCTCGAGGAAGAAGAAGAGACGATAAAAGTAGATCAAGGAATAGAGGAAAGTTTAGAGGACAAGGAGACAGAGGAGGACAAAGACCAACCAAAGAACAATAACGTACAAAAAGAGGCAATGATGAGTGTTGTGAACTAGATATGGACCAAGAAATGACCCAGAGCGAGATGGAAATGGAGGATCATGAACTGCATGAGATTCTAGATAGAGAGCACCTAGATTTGGAAGGGTTCTTGAAACAGGGAATCATTGGAGGGTTAGATTCGTTACCTCAAGAAAAGTTCTCTATAGTACAATAGCTGTACTTATGGAAAACCCAAGCTAGTGGGGTGGAAAGGCAAGGTATCGTGGTAAACCATGGCAAAGAAGGCGTGAAATCTATAAAAAAACACACCAGAATTAGCACCTCGTGGCCCAGGAAAGAAAAGAGGCAAAAAAAAGCAGAATGAGCTGCTGATGGAGTGTGGAAAACTAATGATAGATTCAGGTAAGATGAAAGACCTAACCAGTTACTCTTTCACTAATCTTTAATGATGAAGTTTACTTCTTGGAACATCAGGGGTCTAGGTAGTAAAAGGAAGCAAAGATTACTTAGTAACAGAATGAAACAGGAAGCTGGTCATTCAACCTGTGGGGGATAGGGAGATCTATCTGGTAACGAATGTTTATGGCCCTCAGAGAATGGACGATAAATTGAGATTTCTAGATTCTCTTATGGATCTCAGAGAGAGATATGCTGGGATTCCATGGATTATGGGTGGGGACTTCAACATGATCAAATCACTTCGAAGAAAAAAAGGGGCACCAGAGCTCTAACCAAAGATGCCTTAGCTTTTCAATCTTTTATGGACATTATGAAACTGGTTGACATTGATTCAAGTGATGGTATCTTTACTTGGAACAATAGAAGAGGAGGAGGGTCTCTGGTGGCCTCAAAGCTAGACAGATTTATCATATCAGAGGACCTCATACTCAATGACAATTGAATGGAAGCAAGGATTCTGCCCTTTGGAGGATCTGATCATTGGCCAATTCAACTAGAGATCAGGGGCATTGGTATTCCCAGGAATAGACCTTTTAGATTTGAGAATATCTGGCTCACCCATCTAGATTTTATCAACGACATTTCAAGTTGGTGGTATGAAGATCTGCATATTCAGGGTACAAGCATGTTCCTTCTTCACAAAAGACTAAAAAATATTAAGCTTAGGCTAAAGGAGTGGAACAAGAAAGAATTTGGCAATATTTTCGAAGGAAAAAAAGCTGTTGAAACCAAACTGCAGATACTCAACCAATCCCTTATCAAGGTTGGCTTTGATAAAGTCAGCAATGATAGAGCCACCAAACTTCAGCATTAGTGGGAGACTTATGAAAACAAGAGGAAATATTTTGGAGACAAAAATCTAGAGTGCAATGGTTAAAGGAAGGGGAACGAAACACCAGATTTTTCCAGAGGTCAACCTTAGCAAACCGAGCTCATAATAGAATCTCCTCGATTAAGGATGAGGAAGGGCAACTACTTGGCACCCATGAAGAAATAGAAGTTGTATTAGTTCAACACTTTAGTGGGATTGCAAAGAAAACCATTTCAAACAGAGAGCCTTTCATTAAGGATCTAACAAGACATATACCAAGACTAGTATCCAGAGAGGATAATTTCAACCTCAATAGGCCTGTAACTGAAGAGGAAATCAATGAAGTCCTAAAGGAAATGTAGAATGGTAAAGCACCGGGTCCTGATGGTTTTAATGTGGATTTCTTTAAAGCCTGCTGGAATATTGTTAAACAAGATATTTTGAATGCAATAGAAGATTCCAGGAGAAATAGAACTATTCTGAAGGCACTCAACACCTCCTTCATTTCATTGATCCCTAAACAGGATAATGCCCTAACTCCTGATAACTTTAGACCCATAGCATTGTGCAATGTGATTTACAAGATTATATCCAAGGTTGTAGCTAACAGACTCAAACCTCTTCTCCCCCCTCTGGTGTCTGGGGAGCAATCTAGTTATGTGGAAGGTAGAAAAATTCTCAATAACATCATTCGCGCACAGGAGGTGGTGCACTCACTGACTAGCAACAGGAAGGCTGGAATGATCATGCAGCTGGACCTAGCTAAAGCCTATGATAAGTTGAACTGGACCTATATCAGGAGGGTTCTTATTGCTTTTGGGTTTGATCATAATTGGGTTAGATAGGTCATGGATTTGGTAACCTCTTCTAGCTTTTCAATTTTGGTAAATGGCTCTCCCTCCAAGATTTTTATTCCCTTAAGAGGTCTAAGGTAGGGAGATCCACTCTCTCCCTTTCTCTTTATACTCATGATGGAAGGACTTGGTAGATCAATTAAGCAGGCAAAAGTAGAAGTCAAAATCAAGGGTCTTCAACTTTCTGAGAATGGACAGACTTTGACTCATCAACAATTTGTGGATGATACCATGTTGCAGGGAGTTTCTACAGTCAAAGAAGCTTTGGCATACAAACAACTTCTAATTGACTTTGGTTTGGCCATAGGTATGGAGGTTAATCTTTTCAAATCCAAAATCTTTTTCTTTAATACCGATATTGCTATTCAAAGGAATATCTCCAGAATTCTAGGCTTTCAAAGAGATTCTCTTCCTTCGAAATATTTGGGAGTCCCTCTTACTGCTAAACCTCTTCATAGAGTATCTGGGAACCGGTGATTAATAAGATGCAGGATAAAATCAGGAATTGGACCATCAGATCTTTAAACTTGGCTGGCAGGTTGGTGCTTACAAAGGTTGTTCTCCAATCTATCCCAGTTTTCATGCTTTCAGCACTCCCTGCACCAACAGGAGTCTTACAATAATTCAGAATCATTCAAAGAGACTTCCTCTGGGGTAAGGGGGCAAAAAAAGGAAATGGGGCTTAGTTGCTTAGGAAAATATTTGCAAACCCAAAAATCAAGGAGGTCTGGGTTTGGATGATCCAAGGGTTCTAAGTAGGGCTTTAGGAGCTAAGTTATGGTGGAGATGGGTCAAAGAACCAAAGGCCCAATGGCTAGTATCTGGACAGAAAAATATGCCAACACTTGGGATAATAACGATCATATAAGGATGTCTGGAAATATAAAGGGCTCATACATCTGGAATAAGGCCTGGGAGAACAGAGGCTTAGTTCAAAAGAATAGCTTCTAGGAAATCAGAGAGGGGGATCTGGCACTTTTTTGGGAAGATAAATGGCAACAAGAACCAATACTGCTAAAAGAGGAATTTTTGGATCTCAAGAGAGAGACAAACATCATAGGGTTATCACAGGTCAAAAAATTTTGGGACCAAAGCAATAATGCAAGTAAATGGAGAAAGTGGAGGAACATGATCTACAGGGAAGATAACTCCTTGAAAACTAAAGTTGAGGCTCTCATGCATATAGTGGAACAAAGGAAGATTTTAGTGATAGGGGGGCATGACCAATTGAGGTGGGGCAACAATAATGAGGGTACCTTTAATCTTAAGGAGGCAAAACACAAACTCCTTGAGATGGATTCTCTTGCTCCAGATAGAATATGGTAGAATCTGTGGAGGCATCAAGGTTGGATGAAGATTAAACTCTTCATGTGGCTTGTTTATCATAAGAGAATTCTGACTTGGGATAACATAAGGAAAAGGGGTGTTCTGGGGCCTTCCAGATGCCAGCTCTATGAAGCCCAAGAAGAAACCATGGAACACCTCCTCAATAATTGTATCTTCACCTCTAGTTTGTGAGATTCTTTTGCCAACATCTTCCAAAAGAGCGACAGGGATAAAGGGTGTATCATCAACACCCTAACCAAGTGGAGGCATAATTTTTCAGATAATGAAATTCTTGGCTCGGCTTGGGCTCTTATGCCTAGCTTCATTATTTGGAATGTCTTGAAATAAAGGAATAAGAGAATTTTCAAAAATGAAAAAAGATCCCTCCAATGTCTTTTGAAGCAGACCTTGAGTGAACTTAAAGAGACGGTTGGCACCATAGTGCGAAATACCCCTAAAAATCCACCTTCAGAGGCTAACATGAGGATTCTAGGACAGTTGGGAATGCAGGGGCTTATGTCGCAGGGCCTGAACAGAAAGGTTATGGTTATGGATTCTAAGCAGGAATTCTGTCATCCTCCCCCTTTGGGCTTTCTGAAATATAACATAGACAGGGCTTCAAAAGGCAACCCGGGTAATGCGGGCTTTGGAGGAGTGTTAAGGGATGATACTGGTAATATCCTTTCCATCTTCCATGGACATTTAGGTAGAGCTACAAATAACATGGCAAAATCCATGGCTATGGAGCAGTGCTTAGAACTCCTGGTGCAAGATAACTGGTAGAATGTGATTATCGAAGCTGACTCTGAGCTCATTATCAACACAGTCAAAAAAATTAGATGGGGCTCGGAGCCGAAGAAGGTTTCGAAACACTGGGGATTGATCTAGGTCTTTCAAAGGATGCAGCTCCACCTTAGAGGCCTACGCACGGTTAGTTTTAACCATGTGTGAAGGCAGGCCAACAAACTTGCTGATTTACTGGCTAATCAAGGAGTGAAGTGTACCATGAACAGGGTTGCGATGGGTGGGCATAGGTTGCCTCAGGATAGTCTCATGTCAGTGCGAAACCCAAGCAGAAGAGGATATGATGGTGTTTCGCACTAAAACTATGGAAGCTCTGTCCAACAATTTGGTTTTATTATGAGGTGTAAGTTTCTCCTTTTCTCGTTTTTCTTACGTTGCTTGGAGGATTTTGCTACCAGAGTAGTTGGTTGGAGGGCAGGGGTAGTATGTCGCTCAGGCTCACATACGGTTGTAAAGGAGAAAGTGGTAGCTTCCAGAATCCAAGATCCAATGGCTATCAGAAGATTCTTGATACGTTGTCTAAGGATCAAATCTGCCAGCTGAGTGGTTTCCAGTGTATCGGGGGCCTCTCGAGTGGGAAGTGGTTTTTAAAATTTGGGAGCAATCGCACTCTTCGGGCTACACGTGGCCGAGGGGTGGTTTTGTTTTCTGCCCCTATCGCACGTTAACCAGCAGTACTTTTGCTTAGTGCGATATGATCCTATGTCGTAGGATCATGCCAAGCGGATCTACGACTATGATTCATCGAGCTTGTCAGTGGGGCCATAAGGTTAAAAGGCAGACTTCTAGGCGGAGCGATATTCACCTCTACTGTTGGATCAAGTTGGGAGGATTGACGGTCAGGAATCTGCGCGCTTACTAGTGGGTCCAAACTGTTAATTGGCGGGAGTCTTGGCTCAGCGAGGTCCTCCTCTACCGTTGGTTGGAGCTAGGAGTTCTGATGGTGGAGATTAATGACTTTCTCCCCCTTTTCGGATTCGATGGGTTGATTTTGTGACCTTGGTACTTTTTGCCGTTTAGGGTGGTGCAATTTTGTGGGTAAGGATCGAAGTTTTCACACTTAACTCGTGACCCTTGGTTATCTAGAAAGTAGTTTTTGATTAAGATCCATGTTACCATGTAGATGGTTGTATTCTATGTAAATATTTTTTTGATTTAATGATAACGAAGATACGACTCTTACTTTAACAAAAAAAATGATAAGAAATCAATTATATATTAGAAAAGTAAATTAAAATTCTAATCATTCATAACTTAAATCCATTTTAATTCAAGCTATTTAAAACCCTTAGATATTTAAATCTAGATATTGAACACTTGCAATACAATATGACTTTGTTCAAAGCGCATTACGAAGTGCAATTCTGGTCTCGTTTCAGCATTGTTTGGTCTCTTTGATGGAACTTCACTATTATTTATATTGAGTGAATTTAATATATTGTTGCCCTATTTCAATTTCCCCAATCTACTCCTATATTACACTGTAATATAAGTCAACTTTGTCCAAAGCTCATAATGATACGATTGACGATAAACCATGCTACTGGGAGTATGGAAATATTTTAAAATGAAGTAGGAATAGTTTACCGAAGTGGCCTATTCTTGGTTACACTATTTTAAAATAACTTGCTTTTCCTATTCTAAAGAGGGCTCGCTTCGCGCAACGACCAATCCCCTCCTCGGGTGACTTGCCCCTGCGGGAGCTGTCCCCACTTGCCTAACAAAATCAAGAGGAATTTTATATGATTTAAATTGAAAAGTGGAAAATGAGTTTATGTATGTAATATATATAATATATTATGAAATTTTACTCAAAAGCTAACTTGAACGAAACAAACTGCCTACCCTATCTTAAGAGGGCTCACATTTAAGTATTAGAATAATAAAATTATCATAAATTAAATCAAATACAATCATGTATAATATAAGAGAAAATACAATCATGTTTTTACATATTAATTAACATTTTTTTAAAGTTAAGTGGGTATTGTTTCAAAATTCAAATTACATCTTTTACATCATCATAATTTAAATTATTATTGGCCTTAATTTGTTATAAGGGAAATCAAGTCTCTTGACCGACAATATAAAAGCAAGTATGCCAAAATAAAATCTTTGTTTTTGAATACCATTAGAAATGATTGACGTTGAGCTACATAACAAAACAATAAAATTGCATAAAGCCATAACACGAGATTTGGTATCTCAGGAAATCAATGGAACATGATCCTAAGCGTTGGTGCCAGCTAGAGCAGAGGGCTTGAGCTCGCATTGAAGGTGGCTCTGTAGATTTACTAGGTGAGCATCCAAGCTAGCGAAACATGAAGTTTGATATTGCTGCGTCCACTTAATCTCGTTCAAGGAAGAAATGATGTCATTATGATCTTCACGTTTCTCTTTCACGACGCGACCCAAAAAAGTTTTCATCTACCAATGGAGGGTGACGAACTTCAAGTATTGGTTCCATCTTCCTTTGGTGTGATCAAGGTCAAGAACCCAATTGGGAATCTCTTCTAGAATAGTCAGAATAAGCATGACAATCATTAGTGGTCCAAGTTTCAAGCTGGTGAATTTCTTCATGAATATCTTGAGGTGTTGCAGAGTGGAAGATAGTAGCAGTCACTTGAGCTTAGGCCTAGGCATGTGCGAAATTGCTAACCACGACGACCACCACCTCTACCTCTGCTACCCCAAGGATTGCGGATATGCTAATAGGCATTATAAATCGAGAAGGACAAAGTTGGATAAGATTATGGGCACTCACCAAGTTTAGACATGAGGAAAGGCTAGACATGCCAAGACAAAGGTAGTGCTAGAAAAGGTTGGTGAATTGAGACAACCTATGTCAACCCACCAACAAAGGTAAAAACACCACGGTCCCATAAGTCACCCACCAAGAAATGTCCCCAACAAGCCATAAGACCCCATGGCACTAGACACAATGGGCCATTAAGGAAAATAGAACAAAAACACCATATATGAACCATAGAAACACAAAGAATAGGAGAAAAAAGGCAAAGATTAATAGAATAGCCAATATTTGGAAGATGTTGGCCTAGGTTGTTAGAGAAAATGAGGACATTGTTGAAAAGTGTGCAACAAGAAATGCTTGTTGAGAGTGCAACAAGATGATGGAGCTTAGTGGAAAGGAGTTGCCTTCACTAAGTGGGCCCGCAGGCTATTTTTGGCGCAAGTCTATTTTTAGGACTATGTCTAGTTTTAGACATATGGATCATGTCTATGAATTGCAGGATGCTATTTATGGATAATTGATCAAGTTGGGAAAAATAGATGGACTTCTATTTTTAGACATATGGGCGGAGTCTATTTTTAGACTGCCAGTCTAAATATAGAACAGTCGAATATTATTAGCTCTTAATAATATTT
>APFE031279391.1:260059-278447 GCA_000404065.3 Pinus taeda | reverse complement strand
AGACAGTTCTTCATCTATGCATGATGAGGAGAACTGTGCCTTAGCGATTAAGGCGAAGAAGGGGAAGGGTAAGGTTTCTCTTTCCGAGTCCAGTTCTTCCAATGATGGGAAGAAGGTTGACAAGTCGAAGGTGAGATGCTTTCGTTGTCATGAGTTGGGCCATTATGCTACTAATTGCCCAAAGAAGAAGTCCAAGAAGGGATCCGAGGAAGGATCTGAAGGTGAGGCACTTGCTTCACAGTTTGAGTTGTATTTCACACTCTTCGCATGCATGGTTTCATCCATGATGGGAAGTGGTTGGTTTCTTGACAGTGGAGCTTCTTTCCACATGACCGGTGACAAAAGTTTGTTCAGTACTTTGGAGGAGAAAGATTTCCAGATACTCATAGGGATGGGTAATGATGAGAAGTATAGTGTCTCAGGTGTAGGCACGGTTATTTTTCAGAGGGAGCATGGAGCTCGCCTTACCTTGACCGATATCAAGTATGTACCAGGACTGAAGAGAAACTTGGTGTCGATCGTGATGCTGGAAGACAGAGGCTATGATGTAGTCTTTAGAGAGGGAAAGGTTTTCCTTACACACATCATCACTAGACAGGTGAAGCAGATTGGTTCACGGGTCAAGAACCTATATGCTCTTGAGGTTCAAGATGCATACAAAGCCTTGAGCAGCAAGGCAACTGATGGAGACTTGGTGGTTGAGAGGGAGTGTATATTACCTCTCAACATGCAGAGCCAGAAGAAGTCTCAGACAATTGGGGAGGAGCCACGATTGGTGCAGCAGCTTCAGGAGGTTGTGGAGCAGCCACAACAAGGGAAGCTGAGAGGAGATCGAGTAGAGACATCTACTCATGCAGAGACCTCCAATAGGGGAAACTTCGAGCCAGGTGGGATGAGGGATCACATGCAGCCATACCTCCAGGTAGGAGGTGGGGCGATATAGATTGATAGTCCCAAGGAGGAGGGGCAGGATCCTTGAGGTACCCAACCTCTTGGATGAGAACTTGCTACGGGAGCCCCGATGTGGAGTAGCAGGAACTGACTGATTGGGTAGAGATAGATGCGGATGGAGCGGCAGAGAGAGCGACAGTGCGGGGAATCCCAGGACAGCACATAGCATGCAGGCTGCAGCAATGCGAGAGGCACAAGTGTTTTGCACAGTGCTAGGTGGCACAGAGAGGTGTGCAATGGTGCGAGATGCATGAAGATGTTGCAATAGCGCAGATGTCAGAGAGCACTTGTCACCAGCAGGTAGAGCTTCAGCATCAGAGTATGTTTCTAGCCCAACAGGGAGGTCAGTTGGGAGGTGCAGTGCGGATGCAATGCCGGGAGATAGAACCAGCAGCATCACGGATGCAGTCAGAGATCAAGGTGACAGAGGCTAGAGCAGTCAGATACTAAAGAGCACAGAGATGCAGAGTTTTTCAGTGGACACAGGCAATAGCAGTCAGAGACTTTGATGATAGAGCAAGTGGACTGGCCAGATGTGTTGCATGCAGAACATTCTAGAGTTACAGGATCGGGTTTGAGAGGAAGCCTTTCTTGTTGAGAGGGAGTGTTGAAAGTGTGCAACAAGAAATGCTTGTTGAGAATGCAACAAGATGATGGAGCTTAGTGGAAAGGAGTCGCCTTCACTAAGTGGTCCCGCAGGCTATTTTTGGCGCAAGTCTATTTTTTAGACTATGTCTATTTTTAGACATATGGATCATGTCTATGGATTGCAGGTTGTTGTTTATGGATGATTGATCAAGTTGGAAAAAATAGATGTACTTCTATTTTTAGATCACAGCGGAGTGACTGCTCAGTCTAAATATAGAACAGTCAAATATTATTAGCTCATAATAATATTAGACTATAAACTTTGTCTTATTCTCTTGGAGCACTTCAGGATGAGCTACGGATGTGGTACATGCAATTCCAGAAGGAAATACGTGGTTCTTATGGGTTGTTTAATATTGCATGCATGACTTTAGTTAGAACTCAAGTGAGTTGAGTTTAGCGGACTGGAGGTGCAGTTGATGGAGTTGTGTTCAGTTTAGCTTTGTTAAACTGGTTGTATTTAGTCTAACTGGCAAATAGACTAGAGATGAGTTGGGTGAATTAGTTATTAATTAATTCACAAGTTATTAACTCATAATACAAATAATGAATACATCAGTTAACTCAGTTGCATGTCAGTGCATGTTCAGTTCAGCAGGGACAGGTGTTAGAGAATCAGATTGCTATCAGTTGTGGCTATAGTTGTGCACCAGATCTTGCACAAATCAGGGGATTGAGTATGCCAATGAGTTTGCCCACATTGTAGCTTGTTCTCACGTGATTTAGCCAAGGAAGGACGTGGCTGCCTTGGAATTATCACCGGTTCTTGTGCAGGTATTGAGCAGCGGAGGCAGGCAAGCAGCGGAAGAGATTTGAGCCAGTGATTGATTCAGATTTGAGCTATTGTGTGTAACAGAGGTGGAGATACTTGTGAGAAGTATTATGCTGTGTAATGTTACATGACTCAATCATTAATATACAGATAGTTGGGGTTTTTAGCGAGATGCTTTCCCCGGGATACATACTGTGTTAATGTGTGAATGCTCTTGATGTTTTATTGTTATTGATGCTGCTATATTGATGATCAACGTAGAGGAGCTTATGTATTGTGTATGTTTTCCGCAATAGTACATGATCAGGATAATCTCCATTGAATATGTGTTAAATTATTCAAAATTTCTACAGATATAGATATTGCATGTAGTGTGGTGGTGTAGAATACCCCCCCCTCCAACGTTGTCATATTTTGACAAATTACACAACCCAAATGCTTTGGACATCTAGCTTCAAGATCTGGTTTGCGAAACAAAAGGAGTGAACAAGAAACTATGACTACAAAACTTAGAAAAATGGGATGGCATGCATGTAGTCATAAAACATTGCCTCTGCAACCCTAGAAGTAGGCAACAATTTATCAGAGAGAAGCCAATAATTTTTCCATTACTCTATATACTTTTCGCTAGAAGCAAACCAGATGCCATCAGATCGGTGAGGCAATAATCCCACCAACAGCGGGAGGAACGACTCAACACTACATAAATTCCAGACAATGACATTAACCTTCATAGGAACAAAGAGTTGTTGGAAGCTTAACATCATGGGAATAGATAATACACTCGCATGAGCTATGCATGGGGTGGGATGGCTAAGCCATCCCCCCTCCATCTTAAATGTAGTGGGAGGCGATAGGGTGGCAAGCACCCTACCCAACCTCCATTATCTTGTTGCCATTCACCCTTATCGGGGGTACATACTAATTAGCATTGAAATAATATTAATATATATAATTTTATAGATTTTTCCTTGAATTTTACATGTATAAAAATATATTGGAATGTTCATAAATACATGCATCTCTATACAATACTAATGTATGAACATTTGTTTTCCTATGTGTTGTTCTTTTACACTTAGCCTTTACGTGCCTTCAATTGGCGTTGCTTAACGAGTGAGCACATTGTCTTCCGACAACTACCTGGGAATAAGGAACACCTCCACTTCCTCAAGCCTTAGATCACCTACTCGCATTGTAGTCTATACCAAGCCCCTTCAATGAGAGTAGTGCAGGTACTATTTTCATTAGTAATTCTTAGAACCTTGTTAATTCATAATTGTGGGCTAATTCCATCTTCTTTGGGTTCTTCATTCACTAGGTGCTTTTAATAAAATGTGATTGTTGATGGAAACATTGCTCCTTCCTTTGTGGTTTCCAATATACTTTTTCCATTAGTCCTTCGTTTGTGGTTTTGTGCCTTTCTCTTTGCTAGTGGATCTACGTATGTTATTGGTGTTGGGTAAACTCCAATTCTTTCCCTTACGTATGAACATAACCAACATGTTAGCTCTTAAATGCACTCTAATGCAGGTTAGTATGCAATTTTAAGAAACAGAGTTAACATAAACATATTTCTTATAACCTATATAAGTATGGATTTGAAGTTACAATCTCATCACTTCAAATAGATACTTCGTATATTTAGATTCAATCTCAGGTTTAGGGGGAGGAATTCCTCATATTAGGCCTAGGTTTACTTTAGAACAAAGTACAAGAATGTAAAATACAACCCTTTTCTAAGAGTCAGCTACTTGCAGGTTCGCTAATGGATCTCCATGTGGAGGTGTCAGTGTTTGGGGATGGGCCCAAAGGTGTAAATAAACTTATGGACCCATCCTTTAGCTAGTGGAACCACTTTCAATCTTTATATGGAGCATGTTCTTAAACAAGAAAATCTAGAATTTGGGTGTTGAACTAGAAATTATGATGCTTGGCATGGTGGCAACTCTATTATGTTTGAAACTCCATGCGACTTTTCTTCTTCAATGAGGCTCCGGCTCCCCTTTGCTACATGTCACCATTGGAGATTATATGATAACACTCGACCTCCTAAAAGAGTTGTTGGTCCTTTTCAAATATGTAAATTAGTTAGCAAATTAAGAATAAGGATTGGATCCTCTTTTGACTTGCATATGTCAATCTAAGAGTCCTGGGAACATATAGTTAATTATTTTGCCCTAAGGGAGGCTTCACATGTGCAAGGGTAGTTTCATAAGCACTAGACCAACACAGGTTATGACATCCCAATAAATTCTAGGTTATGCAAGGGTAGTTTCATAAGCATCCAAACCAACAAAGGTTACGCTGAAAATTGTTGAAGGAGTACAACAAAGTAAAGTGTCAAGACCGAGTCACAAATCTATAGAGAAGTTGTAAGGATTTGGAGGAATTAATGAGTAAGAGAGCCAAGAATGCGACATACAAGACCCCTCTGACTGCAACTGCTTCAAAGATGGACAATTACATTCATTTTATTTTCGGCCAAAAGGTATTGTAAGACACTTTCTATTTGTTCATCCCATGAACACATCTAAATCAAGAACATTAATATTTGTAGTTAGTTATAACTTTGAAACAAGGAATTTCCATATAATTATAGAACTAGGAAATGTTACAAGTGTGATTCTTGACTACATAAATGGAATATTAAGAAGATAATATGATAAAGGTTATAATGGTTGTGTGAAACATGTAATTACAAAGATATTGCACATCCAAGGTGCCAAGTCTTCTCTTTATAGTTACTCCATGAACGTTGATTATATCTTGGTTGGCCACTCCATTCTATGGTTGAGAACAAGTCAAAGTAGCTAGCAAAAATATCTACACATCATTATATGTAGGAACAATTGCGTGATCATTACCTCGACCATTGACTTGATGCCTTTTCCCTTGGCCTCTTTTACTTAGGGGTTCAATGCCTCTAGAGCTTTGTTTTATAAGAAATACAAGTAGTTCCATATGTAGTTGAGCTAGTAGCATAGCTAGTTACAGACGCTCTAGGTGAAGATCAAGATTTGTATCAAGAACCAAACCCATATACCATCGTAGTGTTGGCTTGATGGGCCCTGACCTAGGTTCAACGATAATTAGCCAAGAAAATCCATACACTACTGGCCCTTTCGGCATCAATCCACGGAGCACGAATTGAAGTCTCACTCGAAGCAGTATGGGGGGATGCAGGAACCAAGTTTTCACACCCAGAGATGGTAGTGATGTTGTTTTATACCCTAAACCTTCCTTCACGCAGGTCGATAAGCCCTTTGGGGATTATCGATGTGCTCCTCTTAGTCGTCCTCTAGACCTCCGCGAAGGTCTACAGCTGTCCCTCACATATCGTAGATAGGTGAATCAGACACTTACGCGCCTCTATAATTAATCTTACTTTTGTATTTACCCAGATTAGCTTAAGTATCTGATGACTTCAACATGCATTAAGAGCATCTTCGCGTAAACATATATTCTTACTTGTGTTCATATAACAAAGTAAAGCATATGGATTTGCGCATCAATAGAACATTAAAACATAAACCCAATATTAATCATAACATAATCCTGAGCATTTATAATAGAAGTAAAATAGGTCATACACAAATAATTCCAGAATAATTCTCTTTATTTATATTTCAGATCTTCTTTACAGACTCTAACCGCCCTGCGCACAGAGTTGCAGCGGTCCGCGCACTCAATTGCAGACTTTTACCTTAGGCCTCTACGCACACAATTGCAAAACCTCTTTCCTATGCTAAGCTTCTTCGCTCTTAGCTCTCACAGACCCATTACATTCATCAATGACTCAAAACATATCAAGACTGAACTACCTTAAACTCTTCTGAGACTTCCCTTTTTATACAATCCCATGGTCTGCGGACAATGGGTGGATCTCTTAAAGTCGACACAGGTTACATAAAATAAGGGTGGAAACCCTTTATGATTATTTACATCTTCACACTCTACAACCACAAAATGCGGAGACTTTACACTTCTTATACAAAAACTTGGGCTTTTTGCCCCAAAAATGACCCTGGGGGACCCGTTCCCAATAGGCCCCCAACACAAATATGGTGACTCGCCCCTGAGTCACTCTGTGGGCATGGAGATCTTGTTGCTAAGACCTCCCATCTCTATTTGTACCACTGCAACTTCGGCGGCACACTGTGTCGCCGCCTGCTTGACCTGCTCCACTAGTTGCTCCGTAGTTGGTCCTGCGCTATCTGCCTTGATTTGTTGTTGTGTTTCTTGCAGGTTCACCAGCTTTCCTTCAATGGTGGTCGTGAGCACATAGGCTTCATCTAGCCAAGGCCCCAATATGGCCTTCAGTACTGCCTCCCTGCGATGTGCTGCATCCACCTTTTCCTTTAATGCCTTTGCTTCATGCAGCTTTGCCAAACTTTGTGTGATGGCGATGGTGTGCACTGTCGCTCTGACCTCGTTGTACCTCTACTGCAATTCCTTCGCCTTGATCTCTAATCTCTACAGGTTAGGATCTTCCTACAGACTGGTAACTACTTCGAGTGATTGCTCGAAGAGCGCAGTGCAATCCGTCACTGCGGCATCGATTGTTGCAATTGCATCCTTAATATCGGCCTCACGCTGCTCTTTGACCTTTGGTGGAGTCGAAGCTGGGCCTTCAACTCAAGCTCTATAATTCAAGGTTAAGCTCAAATTGAACCTTAGCCAGCTCTTTCATTGCGTCGCGCACAACTGCAGTGAGCTTCTGAATTCTGGCGTCGACCGGTGCATCTTCTGGGATATGCAGCTCCGGAACGGTTCTGCATGCTTCAGCTACCACGGCTATGGTACACTCATTCTTCTCTTGAATCTTCTTAAGGAGTTCAATCACATAAGTCTTCTCTACAAACATCTGGGCATTGTTAACCTTCTATTCGTTGACCACATTTAGCGCGCGCTACTCTCGGGCCCGAAGTTTCGTGATCACAGCATCTTGTAGAGTGTGAAGGGCTTCACTTGGAAGCGCAACCAAGTTCAACCCAACCTTCTTGGGAGCACTGACGGTGGCCTTGTCGGCTTATCCTTCTGCAGTCAAAGCTCCATCCGACAGTGCGACGGCTCGAGGATCCATAGAGCGAACCATCTCTGCTGCTTCTGAGGTTCCTGATGCCAAACTAGTTGACGTCATGTTGCCCCACCCTACACCAGTCTGCAGTTGAGTAGCCTGGATCTGTAGCTTGCACAGACCTATCTGAATGGCGACCAAAGCTTGCTTTTACTGCTGCTCAATATGTTGCAGTAGTTTCGCGGTTGCATCCCTTACTATGTCCCCGATGTCATTCAGATCACCTTTTGTCAAAGTGATCGAGTTGAGCGATGATTTACTGATCTTGGACTTCTTCCGGGAGCCCTTCTTTTTCCTACTCCCTAATGTGCTTAACCTGAAATGGAGTAGTCTCTGGGTCTGCACCACCCTGTCCTAATTGCTTGTCTTCTTCATCCATCTACGGCAAATGAGATTTTTGACTTCTGTCAGAGTCGAGCTCTTCCTCATCTTCCTTCTCTGCAACCTGCTCCTTTGAAGCGCGCTTTGCTCTAGATTTTTCCTCAACCTCCTTTTTCCTCCTGTCAGTCAACTGCTGCATCTTCAACTAAGCCTCTTCCTTCGTCTGCTTTCCTTTGGACTTACTGGACCTGGTTGACAAATCTAAGGTTGTGCGCCACTCTACTGGCCAAATCTCAAGGTTCGCAACAATTGCATTGTCTATCGCAAGGTATGGGAGATCATACCACTTCTACTCAGGATCCTTCCGTGCCCGCATGGAGACACGGTGGAAGTCTGTTTTGAACTCCACATAGTCCGACAATTGCTCGAAGCCAGTTGGTGATAGCTGCGGCTTGTAGTTTATTGTGACGCGGATGCTTCCCTCCATCAGCACCAAAAAGATCTTACTATTCTTGACCCTTTCGGGGTCCTTTGTGGCCCAGAGCGAAACAAACTTCACTGCTTCTGGCAGATCTGATGCGATCGGAGGAAACTGATCATCCTCCGGTAATTTCCATGCAACCAATACGATTGGTAGCAGAATCCATGCATAATGGAAGGTCTTACTATGGTCTTGTGCTTCTCTGTAGTTCACGAGGAAATCAATGCAGAGGTAACGCTTGCAATTGAATTGTATGCCCTCCGTGCACTGGGCCGCTAATGACACAACTGGTGCCAACACTTCATATGTGCGACACTTCCTCATTATTTTCCCAGCCAGGATCTGAGTGGCTACCTTAATTGCAGGGTCGGTTATGTTGGAAATTAAGTAGCCGCGCGGCTTCTTGACAAGCTTAAACTTGTCCTTCATTCTCTCGGCAAGGTCGTGCTCGCACATCTTTCCACCAAATTCCTTGGCTGGATTCATCCCTGAGTGTAGTAGCAATGTGATAATGTGGATCAACATATCGGTGATCGGTATCGGTTCTCCTAACCATAGGCACCCGTCGTGCACCAAGCATAACAATTGTTTGATCACTATCAAAGTGATGGGCGCGTGTTTGTAATGCGTCACCCATAGCAAGTTCAACAGTCCTGCCTTGTTGACCCCTTTAATCCACTACCTCGGCTCCAGCGCGGTTACACTAGAATCTTTATAGAATACGCGGGTCATAAATGTATCAGTCACCAAGTGGGGAAACTGCTCAGTATCCGCCAAGTCCCAATCCTCTAACTTCATATGTGGCACGCGCGCCAGGCGCAAACCTTCGAATGTGATCTTGTCTTGCAACAACGGTGTGTTAAGTAAGAATTTGCCCTCATCTGGGTCCCTTGGGACCTTCACTTTGCCTTGGTGCGGAGGAATTTATTCTGGTAACTTGGAAATAGGGTCTACCCCCTAAATATCGATATCCTCTGTGCCCATACCAGTGTCTTACACGCCCTCATCAGATTCTAGGTCTACTACCTCGCCTTTCTCCTGCGCGGTAGGCTTCTCTTTCTTCTGGTGCTTTCTTAGCAATTCGCACACCGGCTGTGTCGCTTTCTGCTTGTCCTTCTTTTTCTTAGGACCCTCTCTGGTCGGTGTAGGCCTTAGCCTAGGTGACCTCGGTGATTTTAGCACTTCTGTGGGCACCTCTACAGTGGAAACCTCAGGGGCAGGTCTCTCAGAGGCCATCGATCCTCCAATAGTTACAGTTTCCATGGGCGTCGACATGAGGCTAGTAAGAAGCTCCTGGGTTGCTTTAGGCAACTTGTCAAACACTGAACTGACCACCAAAGCCTCGAAATTCTCAAGGTTCATGCGCGCCTAATAGCTCAACACCTCAATTCTCAGAATGCAAAGTGTTTTTCGTTGGGCGACCATCTGTAATTTATAGGCAAATTCGAATTCAAATCTGATCGTTGCCCCAAAAATATGCTCATAACTGTTAGATTAGGGGGGAAATTTTCAAAGATCTCACTCTTAAATTTCGACTTAAATTCTGCCCCCCGCTCCACTTAGCCATTTTCTCACTGTTAACTCATGAACATTAACCATAACGGTCACTTTTTGACTGCCCTGCGGGGTCTCTCCTTCAATAGCGTAGCTCCCTTTGTGCTTCTACTGATACTGTGACGTTCCTCCTTTCCGCGCAATCCCCCCGTCGCGCAGCTTTACAACCCGAGCAATGTAGTTTATAGTCCCACGCCTCCTTTCAACTGCCTAGAGTGCTAAGACTATGCTTCCACCATATAGTCATCTGGCAGGATCCCCGCTGTATGACTTCAATCCACTGCCATTTACCTTCCCTGGAAATGGCTCTCCATTCAACTTCACCAGCTGAACTGCTCCACCATTAGTAATTTCCTTGATTACATAAGGCCCTAGCCAATGCATCTGAAATTTTCTTGGAAATTTATCAAACTTGCTGTCATATAATAACACTAAATCATCTACCTTGAAGGTGCGCAGTTTGATGTGTCAATCGTGTCATGCCTTTTCACTCTCCTTTTGAACTTATTGATGGAATCTAGCCAAAAATCTATCCTCTTCCAGCTCTATCAGCTGCGCGAGCCTCTCTTCCAAGGCTCTGCGATCCACCATTCCTGTGAATGTCGCTATGCGCAGACAGGTACAATGTACTCCATTGGCATCACAGCTTCTAGGACATAAACCAGCCTGAAAGGCGTTTGTCCAGTCAGTGTTTTGCAAGTTGTTCTGTAAGCCCATAACACCGTGAGTACGCGCACATCCCAGTCATTTCTTTGTGCATTGCAAACCTTCGTCAGCGCGTTCTCCAATATCTTATTAAATGCTTCAACCGTCACATTAGCATGTGGGTGATATGACATACTCTTTTAAACTCGGAATTCCTATGTTAATGCGCTAATCGTCTCATTAAGGACATGTGTACCATGATCACTCATCAAAATCTTTGGGCAACCAAACCTAGTCAGTACATACTCAAAGATGAACTTGGCTGTTGTTGCCCTTGTACAGTCCTTCATAGGTTGTGCCTCCAGCTATCTGGTCAAATACTCCATCGCGGTGATGATGTGTCGCGCACTTGTCTTCTTTCCTGGAAGCTAAAATTGTCCTACAAAATCAATTGCCCACTTCTCAAATGGATGTAATGACAACTGCAGATTCAAAGGCAGCTCGTCCCTAAGAGATGGTCTGCCCTTCCTCTGACATGCATCACATGCCTTACAATAAGCCTTGGAATCCTTATGAAGCATCGGCCACCACAACCCAACGCGTAAAATCTTCTGCGTTGTTTCTTTCCCTGCATAATGTCCTCCCGCGGCTCCTCCATGAGCTTCAACAAGGATGTTGCTTCGTTCAAACTTGGGCACATAACGTCACAGTATTTCATCCGAGCCCATTTTATATAAATGCCCTGCAATGACTGAAAAGTCTATCGTGTGCACCACCAATTCCTTCCTTCGTTGACTAGTATACCCTTCCATCCTCGTCCCCGTCCCCATTGTCAGGAAGTGTATGATATATGCAAAGTGATTGTCTGTGACACACACCGCAAAGAGCTACGCGTTAGGCAGTCCTTCCTCCAAATTAGTAGGCTCCTCTCTTGTTTCAATGCACGATAGATGATCCGGTCCAACATTCAATCATCATGGCTTCACAATAACTTCGAAATCATATTCCTGGAACAACAACAACCATCTGCATATCTTCCCCCCTAACATAGGCTTGTTAACCAAGTACTTTAATGCAAAATGGTCTGTATACATCTTAAAGTGTCCTCTTAAAAAGTAGTGCATGAACTTCTGGAGCACGTACACCATAGCCAAACCTTTGTGCTCTGTTGTTGAATAATTCTTCTCAGCTTTAGATAACTTCCTACTCACAAACACGATAGGGTGATCCAAGTCTCCCTCACCGGCTTGTGTCAGTACTTCCCCAAGCGCATTACATGATGCGTCCACATGCACATGAAATTCCTTCTTCCAATCCGGGAAGACTAGGATTGGCGCGGTGACCATCTTTTCCTTTAACACATCTAAGCTTTGCTAACATTCTCCATTCTAATAGAATGTAGCATCCTTCTTTAGCAACTTCTCCATCGGCGTGGTAATCTGGGCATAACTCTTAATGAACTTTATATAGTATATCGTATGCCCCAACGTTGCGCGTAGCTGTTTCACACTTCTTGGTGCCTCTAAGTTAATTATAACTGCTATCTTAGATGGGTCGACCATTAATCCTTTTCTGCACACCACATGGCCCAACAAGATTCCAAAAGGAACACAGAACAAACATTTCTTCAAATTGAGTGCAATCTGATACCTTCGGCATGTATCCAACATCAATCATAGGTTTGCTACATGGCATTTCACCAGCCCAAACACCGTTCAATCGTCAAAGTATACCTCCAGAAACTTGTGAATGCAGTCCTTAAACACCGCGATAACTACGTGTGAAAAGATTGTTGATGCGTTCTTCAGTCCAAAAGGCATTATAGTATACTGAAAGCACCCCCACTCTGTGGCGAAGGTCGTCTTACTTCTATCCTTCGGCGTGATCTTGATTTGATGGTATCCTTAGAACCCATTCGTGAACGAATATGCTTCTTGTCCTCCTACTATATCCAACACTTCATCGATGAACGGAGTCGGAAAGGGATCATGCACGCAAGCATCATTCAACTTCCTGAGATCTACGCATATCCTTATTTCATCTTTCTGCTTCTTTTCCTGAACTACTATTTGGCTCACCCAATCAAAGTCTTCTACTGGTTCAATAATACCCACCGCAAGCATTTTATCCAACTCTAAGCAGACTCCTTCTTTATACTTCAGATTGAGGTGGTAAGGTCTCTGCTTGATCGACTTTGCATTCGGTTTCAATGTAATTTTCATAACTCCCAAGTCCCCTATTATCCCCTTTAGGTCTGAGAACTTCGTAGGGAACAAGTCCTGGTATTCGAGGAGCAATTCAACGACCTTATCTATTGTTGCATCATCCCAGTAGTCCCCAATCTTTGCAAATTTCGGTTGTACCTCTGTTCCAATGTTCACTTGTCTTGTTTTTAGTGGTGCTGTGATATCTGGATTTTCAATTTGCGATCCTTCAACTTCGCAGTGACCTTCAGTCTCTGGGATATTAATTTTCCTTGGATCCTCGTCCTCTTCTTCGGCAGTCACATTGTAGCACTCTAGTGTGTCGTGTAGCTAGGTGGTCCAATCTGGTTGAATTAAGTCCAAGGGATCCTACGTACTCTGAAGATTTCTGCCTTGACTTCCTGCAATGCCTCATCAATAATTTCAAACCCATCCTCAAAGCTAAACATCATCAAGAATCCCTGTTACAAAATGTCCCATTCTTCAGTGCCATGGTGGAGCTCTGTTTCCAAGTACCAGTTCATTGGTATTACATCCAATGTATGACAAAACAGATGCCCCCATTCAGGTTGAGGCTCCGCTCCATAAACCTTAGTCCATTTGGCAAGGTGATCATGCGGGTCATTCCTTCCATCATATTTCTTTGTCAGCCAAACTTGTGGGTGACCAAACCGCAATCTCATCATCTTTCTGTACACGTGCCAATCATCAAAACTCTCTTTGTGCATACCCCACCATCTCACAGGCGTAGCACCCAATCTAAGGGCTGGAAGCGATACTTCTCTGGCACTTCCCTTTCGAATGCATCCAAAAATTTATCAACATCAGTTAAGCCATCATAATAGTGCAGACTCCTTACCTCCGATGATACACAGCGCAATGACTTGGTCATCATATTATAGTGCAGCATAGATACTTCATGCAGTCGATTCTGCCAGTGCTCTAACTCCTCATTTGAATATGATGTGTAGGAACTTTTGCGGTCACAGGCAATGCGTCCATCTGTTGTTGGATTCACCCAATCCTGATCTCGCGCCGTTATCTTATAAATCTGGTCCAAATCATTGTCGCTTTCATAATCATGGAATGGTTCAGTATAGCGCGGTCCTTTTGCAGGGTCCAGGGGCACTACTACGCGGAGAGATTCCTTCTCCAATATCTTCTTTCACTTCTTCAAATTGATTACCCCATTCATGTCACTAGCCCAATCAATCCGAAGGAGCGCAGGGTAGGGATTACTGTCATCCACAATCTATATCACTTCAAAATCAGACAATGCGCTCATGCCCTCAATATCAATTGTCACTCCCTGTAATCTTCCCATGGGGATGATTTTCTATTGATTTTCCATTCTTAACTGAATTAGAGACCACTGCAGTGCAGGTCTCCCCATCCTCTCCCATGTTTGTTTAGGAAAAACATTCACGTTTGACCCCATATCTAGAATAACTTGATACATCTCATATTCTCATATCTGTGCAGTGAGCCTCATCTCATGCCTCGTTCTTGCCTTATGCTTACCAATATTCCTGACTATGTGTGGTCCGTCAGGAGCATTTTCTTTTCGAATGCATTTATTTATCAGCTCTTGCAGTCCTTTCATAGCCTTGCTATCATGCAACAACTTCATACAGGTCTCCAAGAAAGTAGTAAACATGGAAGGGTTCATCTCTTCAGCCGGCTTATCTTGACTTCCTGAGGTAGAGGCCTCAGTAAAGCTTTTCTTTGCTTCCATAAACGTTTCCCTTGCACTCTTTAGATCAAACCCGATCTCCTTTTCTGGCGCTTTGCAGACCCATTCACCTTCTTCAGGCTGCTTCCCCTTATCGTTGCTAGTCGTCCTTCCACTCCGCAACACAATATTTACCTTAGGATCCTCCTCGCGAGGCTCAGACCTCATCATCTGCAGGTTCTGAGTCGGCTGCTGAGGTTGCGCCCCCTTTTCACGTATATTAGCTAATAATACAGGGTAATCCTATGTTGCATGGTCAAATTGAGCACAATATCGGCATGACAGACGTGTGGGGTTCGTGCAATCTCACGCGTAGTGTCTCGGTCCTCCACAGTTGTAACAAACGACCTGTGCCCGAACTCTACCAGGTCCTCCTACACCTTGGCCTCGTTCACGCCCCTGATATTCACCTTGCGCTCCCCCAACGCTTTGGTCCAAAGGCCGGGTTTATGCACCCTATATGTGTGCGTTCTATCCATCATTAGCTCATAACTATGACAAATACGATCATCATGGCCCACCAATTGACAAAAGTTATAGAAGAGTTGTTGTAGTGCCTGTACAAATTTTTGTAGCAAATGGCAATTGTTTGTCGCATGTTTTCCAGCTACCTGACAGATAACACACCATAGCGCAGGCCTTGTACTTAGCCCTGCTTGAGCTTCCAGCCTCAGAGGCATCGGTCCCCTTACTGCAACATAATTCACAAAGACTCGACAATGATATTTGTCATGCCCCCGAATTTTGCACTTCAGGCACCAAACTTCCTCGCTCACCTCTGGCCAAACTGTTCTATCTTTCTTCAAACTTTGAAATTCTAGGCACAGGTTCTGCAACTACGCGTGAATCTGCTGAACCCCTAGATTAACATCTTGCATCGGTGTCTCATGCAATCTCCAGGGCTTCCACTTGGGTTCCAATCTTCTGCTGCGACAAAGCAAACCTTAGATGAGGCAGGAGTGAAGCCACAAACCATTCGCAGTGTTGCCCATTCGTAAGATTCATGTTGGCTTCATGGATTGTGCACTTCAACCTCTGATCTAAATCCCAAGGTGTCTTTCCAGGCTTCATCATGATCTCCTTGAATCCCACAATTGATTGAGCTTCAGATTTGGGCCTGCTGAATTCCCTATTTAGCACAATCTGGATATCTGCTAATGAAGCCATCGGGTTATTAGTGCAGTACTTAATGTACCATGTTAGTGCGTGTTCCTGAAAAGCAGTAACCAACGTTGCTTTCTTCATTTGATCATCTATAATATCCTGAGCTTCTCATACAACCTTCGCGACGAACCAAAATTGGTTCGAGTCCTCAGTTCCCGACCCCTTGAACATAGGCAATTTTACTGAATTCTCCATATTGGATGGTGGCAGAGCTGGCGGTGGTGTGGGTGAAGGTGTATGCGGCGGAGGTGACGATGAAGGTGGTGTGGGTGGATTGGGTATTCGCGGGAACCATTGTCTTATCAGTTGAACAACTCTCTACGGAGAAGCCCGTGTTGCTTCCTCGTCATCACTTAGAGGAGGTCTAATTAGCGGGCTATATTCAGGGCATGTTTTCCCTTGATCCCTAAAGATATTTCCACTTCGCGTAGTTCCAAACATCAAGGTAGCTGCATAACCCGATTTTCACATAAGAGCATCTTAATCCAAGTATTTAAAGACCTTAAATACTTACCTCGTGGTCCCTTGAAGAAGTGGCGCTCTGCTTTACTGTAACTGACCGAAGTATCGACCGCGAAATCTATCACAAATCCTCCTATGATACGATCAAGCCAATGATTGACATTGCGTGCGATCATATCTTCAGAGGCTTCCAATGTCCGTACTAACTCCGAGGTCTAGGCTATTTGACCATTAAGCCTCCCCCTTCCTTGACCGTCTGCCAATTTCGCGATCCACTTGTATAATTCGACCGGGAAGGAACAAAAGAAGATTTCATGTATCTCTATATACAACTATCTGTCCAACCATCGTTCTTTCGTCAATCGTGGATTCTTGTTTTTTTGCACCGCGAATTCGTGGATCTTTCAATTCAATTAGTCTTCGATCTCCTTCTTAGTTGGATTCCAGTGATGCAACATCACACATCTCTTTATGCAGATCCCACTCCTAGAAAGGGAATCATTTGTTGGCTTGATGGGCCCTGACCCAGGTTCAACAGTAATTAGCTGAGAAAATCTCTACACTAATGGCCCTTTCAGCATCAATCTGTCCAGCGTGGACTAAAGTCTCACTTGAAGTAGTATGGGGGGATGCAGGAACCAAGTTTCCGCACCCAGAGATGGTAGTGATGTGGTTTTATACCCTAAACCTTCCCTCGCATAGGTCGATAAGCCCTTTGGGGCTTATCGATATACTCCTCTTAGTCGTCCTCTAAACCTCCACGAAGGTCTACGACTGTCCCTCGCGTACCCTAGATAGGTGGATCAAACACTTACGCGCCTCTATAATTACTCTTACTTCTGTATTTATCCAGATTAGCTTAAGTATTTGATGACTTCAACATGCATTAAGAGGATCTTTGCGTAAACAAATCTTCTTACTTGCGTTCATATAACAAAGCAAAGCATATGGATTCACGCATCAATACAACATTAAAACATAAACCCAGTATTCATCATAACATAATCCTACGCATTTATAACAGAAGTAAAATAGATTATACATAGATAATTATAGAATAATTCTCTTTATTTATGTTTTAGATCTTCTTTACATACTCTAACCACCCTACATACACAACTGTAGGGGTTTACGCACTCAGCTGCGGACTTTTACCCTAGGCCTTTGTGCACACAGCTGAAGAGCCTCTTTCCTACGCTAAGTTTCTTCTCTCGTAGCTCTCACAAACCCATTACATTCATCAATGACTCAAAACATATCAAGACTAAACTGCCTTAGACTCTTCTACGACTTCCCTTTTTATACAATCCCATGGTCCGCAGACCATGGGTGGATCTCTTAAAGCTGACACAAGTTACATAAAAGAAGGGTGGAAGCCCTTGATGATTCTTTACATCTTCGGACTCTGCGATCACAAAATGCGGAGACTTTACACTTCTTATAGAAAAACTTGGGCTTTCTACCCCAAAACTTGGGCTTTTAACCCCAAAAATGACCTTAGGGGACCCGCTCCCAACATATAGCAATTCGTTTTGTTGATTTAGTAGTCAATGGTATGTGATTGTTTAGAAAGGGTAATGTGGTGCTACTTAGTTATGTTAACAATAAAGATGATGAATAGTGGAATGAGACCATAAGTGGTGGCAAGTGACATGTGCGATTTAAAGTGAGAGGTAGAAGTACTTGGCAAGGTGTTCTATGTTTCGAATAAGTAATGCTAACACATGTCAATGTTTATATACGTGTTATAATAAGCTCAAAGTTTGAAAACCTTAGTTAATTGCAAACATAATACATACGTCAACACAAATGAATGGAAATTACTAAAATTTGGATATATCACCTCAAAACTTAGGTTAATATAATATTTTCAATGGAAAAGAATACGAGGAAACTACATCTACAATAGAACTTAGCAATTAATTTCCAATAAAATTTGATTTTTTTTTTTTAATTATTATATTCATAGTGATGAAATTGTATTTTATGTCTTAGACATTAAAAATCAAAATCAAAATACATCATCAAAACCAAAACTAACAAGTTTGTAAGGTAACTTAGTCATTACTACTTAAGTTAAAAATTATGTTTTGGGAAAAATTGCATAAAAATTATAACCTACATTGATCAATGCTAAATCACTAATGGTCCACAGGCAAATCAAATCTTATAGTCTTGCTTTGATATGAACTAAAAAATTACTACACAAATATCTAAAAATCATGCATAAATATTGGAATCATATCCATAAATTATGGCATAAAATATGTGAGACATTTATGCACATGACATTATATAGTGTAAAGGTTACAATAAAACCTTTAAATTACCATCAATCAAATATTATATAAAATATATATATATATATATATTT
>APFE031279391.1:205958-260039 GCA_000404065.3 Pinus taeda | reverse complement strand
TAAGGAGTAGAAGTCACTTAAGTTTTTCTGCAAACTCAACTACATATGACAGATTTTAAACTATTAATGAATAAATGATATTCAAAATTAAATTATGTTTGTAATACGAATAAATATAAAATTTCCCATATTCACAAACCAAGATATAATAGAAATTTATGATAGATAATAAAATTTTCATAAAACAATATCCACATACTATAAAAAAACCAAATATAAAATTTATAAAAAGAGCTTCGGCGTAAATCACATGAAAAAGACCTTTGTCGACGCGTTTCGAACCAACTACATCGTCAGGACAAGTTGAAGAAACATATCTGGCCTAGCATGTTAAATAGACTGAGCAGAGCCGTTAATTAGCGGTTATGTAGCCGTTGGAGTCTCTGCTCAGTGTATTTAACATGCTAGGCCAGATATGTTTCTTCAACTTGTCCTGACGATGAACCACACTAGTTGGTTCGAAACGCGTCGACAAAGGTTTCTTTTTCATTGTGATTACGCCGCCCAGCTTTCTTTTATACATATGGTGGATCACAAGACGCACTCAATTCTACAAATATTAACTTATTAATAATTATTTCATATCAAACATATGGTTAATTTACAAATTTAATAATACATATTATTACACTTAAATTAACTAATTATAAACATTTTAAAATTTTCAATCTTTATATTTTAATTTCCTTATATTTAAACTCAACCACAAAAACTAACTACTATATAATCTAATTTATTTGGTAACCCATAAACATTTACCCCTCATTCTCGAAACATACATTTCCTTAATTTCCTTTTTTAACCCTGATTTATTTTGTAATAAAAAAGCATTTACCACTCATCTATTTCCGTAATTTCCTTTTCGATGGCCAGGGAAACTGTGTTTTGGGCCCGGCATAACGGATCCGTCTATCCTATTTTGATGACTACGCATATGTTGGGGTTCGATGCTCGAGAAATCGAGTGAAATTGCCGCCGATAAACGAGTGCACTTCGGAATCTCAAACTTCCAATACCAGCCGCGGAATGCTTTTACCTTTATCCAAACAAAATACATGCAGATTACACTTTGATTTCTCTGTTATGCAGATTACACTTTAATTTCCTTGTTCTGTAATCGAAGATCAGTACGATGATGGTACGCTCCTGATCGCAATTCGAACTACAAATGCTTAAAAACGAAAGGTTTGCTATGATCGTGTACAGGGTTTTACCTCAATCTCTGCTTTTCAAAGAGAACGCCATATCTAGATTTCCGAGGTTTTGCCATGGTGGTCATATCAGGTGGAGTGTGATACCCCGTCCATCAAATGCATTAAAACATTGCAGAAATGGGCCAATTCAATATCAGAGGAAGAAGCAGAAGAAGAAGAATTTAAAACCAGTTTCCAAAAGGAAACCCGAGTTGTCGGTTGAAAGAACGAAGTCGTCACAGAATGAATGGAACTATAATGAAAATAACCGTTATGGCAAAACGGTAGATTGCAGAGTAGATGTAATATCGTGGAGAGAGAGACACATAACCGCAAGTATCGTCATTAATGCCAATGAGCAGAGCGTGTGGGATGTTTTGACTGAGTATGAAAGACTCGCTGAGTTCATTCCCAATCTTGTTTGCAGGTTAACTGAACTGAACTTCTTATTGATATTTTTATTTCTGGTCAATTAATTTAATTGCTGCATCCTTACTTCGGGGTAATAATTCCATTTTTCTAGCACTTGGACTACTTGTCAATTTGGTTGCTGCTCCACTGAATGGAATGCAGAGGAAGTAGTAATTTCATAGAAACAGTGCAAATTGAATGATTATTTCACCGCTTTGCTACTAACGATGCCAATAATGGTTATTGGGTATGGGCAGTAAGAGAATTCCATGCCCACATCCAGACAGGATATGGTTGATGCAGCGAGGAGTGCAGCGCGCCTTGTATTGGCACATCGAAGCTCAAGTCGTGTTGGACCTTCGAGAACTTCCTGATATGGTCAATTTCTTTATCGATCCTGCTTTGTTTCATCATCTCCGAGATTTTAAAAACTTCAATCCTATTTTCTAACGGAAGTAGTTTACCATTTCTTTTTATACTATTTTCTTGCATGCAAGGAGAATAACTGAAGACTCTAGAATTTAGTATGAAAACAAGTGCAATTTATATATATGGCCATTGCCCAAGTTGGGTGATCTGCGTGAGCCATGTAGACTAGCAGTCTTGGAATTTAAGTATATAGATGGAATATCTGTACTTTCTTCCCACTGGGAGATGGATCACTTCTCCAGCTAAACACAGAGCACGCGTAAAAAGGGTTCAAGGACTACAAAAGCCAGATTTCAGCAAAGTTTAGAGGAATGGAACTAAATAGAAAGTAGATATAAGTATTAGCATTTGAATGCCCATGCTAACGTTTTAAAATTCTATGGACCTATTACTCCAGCATGTTTTGTTGAATGGTTGGTTGCATATGGGACATTTTCGGTATGCCTACGATGTAGATTGCTAGCAAATAGGAACCTTGGCTATTGCCATCTTTGCGAACTCTAGCAAGGTCAAACGTACTTCTCCGATCCCTCTTTGTATCTGCAATCTAGATATGAATGTAGTGACTCACCTTTAATCAGTAAATAGCTTCGAGTGTCATATTGAAAGCTTTAAATGCAAAGAAAGTATTATGTTATCCACTATAGTTTCCCTTACTTTGCTACTGGCAGAGTTGTTGTTTGGGAAGAAACATTTGCATGATATATGCTTTTATCTTAATGGGTTCTTGTCATTTTTTTTGTAAGCTTGGTGGGACTACGTCTTCATTATATCCAATGGTGGGGAATTGAATTGGTGACTTCACATCAAGGAATGCTTTAACGGAGTACCCAATCACCATCTATCCAAGACCCCGTCGATGGGTTCTTGTCATATTATTTTAATTAAGAAATTCTGTTTTCCAATGAAGAAACATTTTTCCACTTACAAATGAAAAGCTGTCAGTAACATATTTATCCTACACACTTTATCTTAATAATTTCTTGTCTGATTTTAATTCAGAAATTCAGTTTTATCCAGGAAGGAAATTTTGCCTCTTATTGACGACAAGTTAGTCTGTCTGTATACTCTACAATTAATTTATTTTGTACTTGACTAATTATTCTCTGCTATTAACATAAGTACTTACTACTGATCCCTCTCGGTTCATAAGTAATAAGTTGCCAGGCAAGACAAAAACGCACAAGAAGGAATTGCAGACCTGCATTGGTAGACAATGTAAAGGGAACAATGTGAAAATTTGAAGCCCTAGGTGACTAATGTTCTTATGCTCTCAATCAAACAAGTAGCTTGATGAATTTGATTAATGCTGAAATTAAATTTCAGACCATGGCATCAATCACACAATAGCTTGAAGTTAAATAGGGAATTTGATTAATGCTGAAATTAAATTTCAGACCATGGCATCAATCACACGATAGCTTGAAGTTAAATAGCAGTGTTGCCATAAATCTAGCAGGACTAGGAGAGGGATGCCCTACTAGGCTTAAACTAGACCAAAAGACAACAATGGGGTAGTGGCCCACTGTCACCATAGCCAAAACCCCTTGCTCTTTACGGATTTTCACTAATGAGAGGAGTCCCGGTATATGGAAGGTCACCTAATAGGTATTCTAGGTTTGAGGTGTGAGGCGACACAAAGAGATTTACAATGGAAATACACAATTTTAAGCTCAAGGCTCCGAGAGGAGGCAATACGCTTTCCTGAGAGAGACCAAATATAAGCAAACCAAGACCTAGGGCTTGATCAATGAGTTGATAGTTGGGGTGGCCTGTTTGAGAATGCAACTAGTTTTGGTCTTCATAATTGTCGTTTGACTGATGTCATGATGTAATTCTTATGTATCTATCAAAAAAAGAAAGAAAATGATATAAAGAACATAAGAAAATTACTTTTGTAGAGCATGGGGTTCATGCTCAAGTTATTTGTCAGTAGGTCAAGCATTCATTTAATGATCCTAGGTTTTACATGAGTCAAAGAGTCCTTGTCATATTGTAAAAGACCCTTTAGAACACTTTTTTTTTTAAGGGTGGTTCACGGACACTGGGTGGTCGCTACATTCACGGGAAAAATCTAGGCAGATCAACTTGAAGAGATCTAGCCGCCGGCCAAACAAGCAAGGCCTAACCCCAAGGGCATCGAGGAGATTTGACCCTACGACTTCCCAATTGGCGAGGTACTTAGCAACGGGAACTCGACCAACTGAGCCAACCCTTGGGGCTACCCTTTCGGGCACTCGTATCAAAAAGAGAAATTATTTTGTATTTTCGAAATGTTTAGAAGGCTTCCAAGATCGAGTTGACTTGCCTAGAGAGGGCTAATGGAGCCTCGTGGAAGGCTATAAAAAGGTGGAACTTCGACCTATGAGTACACACATCAAGCACATTACATCTTGTCTATGGTCTGTGGTTCGGAAAGGTCATGAAGGGCTAGATCAAGCCTAGTGAAGAAGGTGAAATACCCCAAATCAATTCAGAGGTATGGAATCTGCCTTCTACTATTCACATGTGCGAGAACCCTAGTGTCATGTCCCTTCTCAAATACATTTGTAACAGGTTGTTGCTACACAATTTTGCACAATTTTGGGTAAGGAAGAGAACCCATCATTTTCGACATAGGGACTTAGGAGACAATTCGACTTTATTTGGTTGCTAGTGGAATGTGGGGGCCACCCACATGGGAGTTCGAATTGGCCCATTCGAGTAGTTTGGAGGGAAAGTTGAATAGGTGGATGGAGGGGCCCACATGAGGCTAGGGAGGCCCAAGGAGTTATAAGGAGGGAGCAATTCTCATTTTGGATTCATTCTTACACCTTGCAGTCAAAATTACTTGATTGTTTGCTTTGCTGTTTAGCTGAGTCAACGGACTGTTTAGTCACGAATCTCTAAAGCAGGAGATTCAACCTCTACTTTGGGGGACCATCCGTGCCCGCCTTAGAGAGGCAGTTCCATAAGGATTTCAGGAGTTCGGGGAGTATGTTACAACACTACCATTTAGCCACAACAGGGAGTGTGTATTTCTAGCTAGTTGGAGAATACGCAGGGGGAGTTTGGAGCTATCAGTAATCAAGCATTTGCTGAGAGAGTTAGAGGATGTTGATTTGGGGTAGCATCGGATGTGCTCTAGCCACGAAATTTGGTGGACAGGTTAGGGCACATGAGATCTCCAATACCCAGAAAGGGTTTGGGCAGATTCTAAACAGTTTGGGAGATATTAAAATAATTAATATTTTTAATGGAGTCCCTAAGTCTAAACTTACGTAAATTAAAATATTAATGTGAATTAATATAAAACTGTGTTAGAATGGTCCAAAAGACATGGATCAAGCCAAACCTAATCTTAGCCATCGATTAGGGACTTAATCTCGGCCATTGATTTGTGAACGAGGAAAGTATAAGAGGAGGCTTGACGGTCAGTTGGAGAACACACCAGAGTGATCAGTCATTCTATTCTCTAGAGCGGGGTTTGCTAAGAGAGATAGAATTAGTGATTAGTTGCAGCGAGGGGCAGTGAGTACGAGGCAGAGAGGCAGGGACAGTGTTGAGAGATCAACGCAAAAGCAGAGAGAGGCAGACGCAGAGCTAGAGGGAGCCACGTAAAGGCAGCAGAGACTGCGCAGAGCCAGAAGGGCCTGCGTCATCCACGCATAGGCTGCAGGAGTGACATAGAGAGCCAGAGAGGCTGCGCAGAGCCTCAGTAGGCTGATGTAGAGGGTTTCAGGTTGACGTAGAGGCCAGCAGGGCTGACGCAGAGCTTTAGATTGTGTTGGAGAGGGATTTCGTGGAGCAGGTTTTCTGAATACCTGTTTCCGAAGAGAGGTGTTGCTGCCAGATTTTTAATCTCTGTTGGGTTAGCCAGTTTGGCACCTAGTGTACTCAGAAAAGAACTGCTTAATAATAAAACCCTCAGATAGCTGCACTGGTTTTTTCCCGCATTGGGTTTTTCCGTGGACATTAGTCCAAAAATAACGGTGTCATTTGTGTGCTTGTCTCTGTTTCCTTCAATTGATGATTTGTAATGTGTTGAGCATGCACTTGTATCTATTTTCAGTATTTCCATGGTAAATAACTTGTTAATTAACAGAACAAGTAGGTAGGAATAAATCAGTAAAGTGCATGGGGGGTTTCTAACTGTTAGACTTAGAAACTTCAACATGGTATCAAAGCGTGGTTGCAGATCACAAGAGAATTGAGGACATCAGCAGCAGCAGAAAACAACTGTCTCGAGTGACAGAAGCTATTCCTAGTAGCAAAGCAGCAAGGAAGGGGTGACGTAGTGCCTGCGTCATCAAGTTCGAGCCAAGAAGAGGCTGCGCAAAGGCTGAAGGAGGCAAAGACAGGCTTACGTAGAGCCACGCAGAGGCCAAGAGGGTTGACGCAGTTGGCTGAGGGAGCTAGTTTGCCAGTGCCGGGATTGCGCAGAGCCTAGGAGCTCTCATCTTCAGGTTGCTGGGGTTTAGGAGGCTGTGGGTAAGTTGCAGAGTGGAGCTGGTGGGGTACTATAGTCAGAACAATACCTAACAGGGCAGGGCCAAGGAGGAGGGAGTTGCTACCGAGGGTTTCTAGCCGAGAAATCCGGATTAGTGGTGTAGTTGCACAGACGATCAGAGTAGGGGGCATCTCGACATCGACAGAAGGGTTTCCAAGAGGGAAATCAAGGCTTAGAGGGAGTCACATCGAGAACTTCCAGGAGGGAAGTAGAAGAGCAGCATGGCACTACACCGAGTAAGAGACTAGGAAGGGAGTCACATCGAGAACTTCCAGGAGGGAAGTAGAAGAGCAGCATGGCACTACACCGAGTAAGAGACTAGGACAGATTGGACGGAGCCTCAAACTTCGCAGTCTGGAAGGCCAGAATCTTATCCGTACTTGACAGAAATCGTGTCAAGCACTTCCCCTTGAGGACGATAGCGATCCCAGTTGACCCAGCTAATAACGACAAGTATGAGGAGGCAATGGCGAGGGCTAAGAGCATCATCCTTGACGGGGTCAAGGACCATGTAGTACCACACCTTATCAAGAAGGAAACGACAAATGAGATGTGGGAGGCCCTAAAGAAATTGTACCAACATACTTTTGTGTAGAGAAGGATGTTACTAGAAAATCAGTTGCGGTCATACCAGATGAAGAAGGGAGAACCGATCGACACCTTCCTCAGTCCACTAAATGAGATCCGGGATCAGCTGACTTCCATAGGGGCCATGTTGGATTAGGAATTGATGGTGAGAACAACCCTGAACACAGTCTCAGAAGATTGGGAGGTATTTGTCCAGAGTATATTGGGCAGAGCGACCCTTCCACATTGGGAGGAAATGTGGGCGACTCTTCACCAAGAAGAGATCAGAAGGCTAAGCAAGGCGGGAAGCAGCGACAAGGGGATCAGTGTCAAGGAGGAGGAGGAGGATGTTGCCCTAGCATCTGAGGGAAAGAAAGAGAAACGGAAGAAGAAGGACCTCTCCAAGATCAAATGCTTCCACTGTGGGGAGTTGGGTCATTATGCGACCCAGTGTCCAAGGAAGAAGAACAAGGGAGAGGCCTCCGAGACCAAGGCAACACTAGCAAGGGCAGAGAAGGAAGTGGAGACAGACAATGATTGTGCCATGAGTGCACACACGCCACTTGAGCAAAAGTGGGGAGACATCAAGCTGTAGTCAAATGGATTGCAGGCGATGAGGGGCAGGATCTTGGAGGTACCCAGCCTCTTGGATTAGACCATGCTACGGGAGCCCCGAAGAGGAGTAGTATGACTGGTGGATGTGGGTAGAGACGGATGCAGATGAAGCGACAGAGAGAGCTACAGTGTAGAATTCCCAGGACAACGCAAGGCTAGCAAGCTGCAACAGTGCGAGAGGCACGTGAGTGTTGCACCAGTGCAGGATGGCACAAAGAGGTGTGCAACGATGCGAGATGCAGGGAGTTGTTGCAGCAGCGCAAAGGTCAGAGAGGGAGCACTTGTCAGTGGCATAGGAAGCTTTAGCATTAGGAGTACTCTAGCCTGATAGAGAGGTTAGAGTTGGGAGATCAGTTACTTACTTCTCAGTAACTGAGTTGCAGTGCAACAGTTAGCAGTGGTAGTGCTATGGGCAGCATGATGCAACATGATGAGAGGAGATGCAGTGCAGACGCAGCAGTGGCAGTGGCAGGGCCATGGGAAGTAGCACGGATGCAGAGGGAGCTGTCGTACAGATGCAACAATGGTAGTGGCAGAGCTATGGGCAGTAGTAAAAGATGCAACAGTGTAGAGGATGTTGGGCAACAAGCCTAGCATCAGCACAGGGACCGATGCCAGATGATCAGGGTAATACTCAGTGAGGAGTATTGCTAAAGCAAAGTCCTCCCTATGAGGGAGTGTTGATTTAGGGTAGCATCGGATGTGCTTTAGCCACGAAATTTGGTGGAGAGGTTAGGGCACATGAGATCTCCAATACCTAGAAAGGGTTTGGGTAGATTCTAAATAGTTTGGGAGATATTAAATTAATTAATATTTTTAATGGAGTCCCTAAGTCTAAACTTAGGGAAATTAAAATATTAATGTGAATTAATATAAAACTGTGCTAGAATGGTCCAAAAGACATGGATCAAGCCAGACCTAATCTTAGACGTTGATTAAGGACTTAATCTCGGCTGTTGATTTGTCAACAAAGAAAGTATAAGAGGAGGCTTGAGGGTTAGTTGGAGAACACACTAGAGTGATCAATCATTCTATTCTCTAGTGTGGGGTTTGCTAAGAGAGATAGAATTAGTGATTAGTTGCAGCGAGGGGCAGTGAGTACGAGGCAGAGAGGCAGGGACAGTGCCGAGAGACCAATGTAGAAGCAGAGAAAGGTAGACGCAGAGCCAGAGGGAGCCACGCAGAGACTGCGTAGAGCCAGAAGGGCTTGCGTCATCAACGCAGGGGCTGCAGGAGTGACGCAGAGAGCTAGAGTGGCTGCGTAGAGCCTTAGTAGGCTGACATAAAGGGTTTCAGGTTGACGCAGAGGCCAGCAGGGCTGACGCTGAGCTTCAGATTGTGTTGGAGAGGGATTTCGTGGAGCAGGCTTTCCGAATACTTGTTTCCGAAGAGAGGAATTGCTACCAAATTTTTTTTCTTTGTCGGGTTAGCCAATTTGGCACCCAATGTACTTAGAAAAGAATTGCTTAATAATAAAACCCTCAGATAACTGCACTGGTTTTCTTGCATTGGGTTTTTCCGGGGACATTAGTCCAAAAATAACGGTGTCATTTATGTGCTTGTCTCTGTTTCCTTCAGTTGATGATTTGTAATGTGTTGAGCATGCACTTGTATTTATTTTCAGTGTTTACATGGTAAATAACTTGTTAATTAACAGAACAAGTAGGTAGGAATAAATCAGTGAAGTGCATGGAGGGTTTCTAACTATTAGACTTAGAAACTTCAACAGAGGATTGGGAGAGCAGCAAAGGGCCATCCTTTCTTGTGAGTTTCGGAGCCAGCAGAGTCATCGTCCCAGCAGTTCGAATCACTGGGCTTGGGGACAACGCAGAGGGCCAGTCCAGCAATTTCATGGAGCTAAGGAGCAAGTGCCATAGGTCGGAAGCCCATCCGGGAAGTCAGGGGATTGATAGCAGAGGTCAGCCCAACACTTTGGGTCCATTTCTGGAAGGATTTACAGGCAAATTCCAGCAAGCCGAGTTTCGCAGGTGCAGCTGAAGCTAGGCTCCAAGGGGGTCGAATTTCATAAGTCTAAACCAACCAAATTCCTTTATGGGTTTTTCTGGGTTTTGGGCAAGGATCACACACCTAATTTTATAGAATTTTCTGGGCAGATCTAAGGGGTAAAACAGGGGTCCCAACGGAGCTAGCAGTTAGAGGTGCTAAGGGGAATTTGTGCCAAAATTCTGAGGTCAACATTTGGCCAATTCCTTCGTGGGTTTTTTTGGGTTTAGGCCAAGGAGCAAGGAGCTGAAATCTCATAATTTTCTGAGCATGAGAAGCAGTGATTCCAGCCCTTCGAAGTCAACAAACATAATAGTTTTCGGGGCAACACATTTCAGTTTGGTGCAGCAGTTGTAGTAGCCTTCAGTTGAACATTTTCTCTCCTGGGTTTTGTCATGCTTGTCCATTGAGACAAGCCCAGGTGCACCATTCTATTTTACTATTGTATTTGCTCATGAAGAAGTAATAAAATGGCTTAGCAATTCTCTATTTCCAGTGTTTCCATGGGTGCTTAATGTATATCTCGTTTTTTTGATTGCTGGATTGTTTGCATGCTTTGTATATCACTTATATTCCTGTTTAGGAACATTACAGTGGTATCAGAGCCATAATCTTGGCTCATCCTGTGGGAAAGATTAGAATCAAACAACATGGTGGTCACCTGGAATGAGGTGGTGAGAATACAACAAATGATGATTGATGTGGGAGGAAGTTGATTCATTCCTCAGTTGGGAATCCAGACATGATTGCAACTGATGTGGAGTTATTGGGGGAGAACTGGAGGGCATACCAATCATTGGGTTATGGCATTTAGGCGTTTCTCTCTTTTTGGGAATTTTGTGAACTAACGGGTATGCACAAACCAATGGAGATTCAGTGGGATTTTGCAGGGATGATGAGAAGTATAAAGGAAAAAGATGAAAGAGTAGTTGAAGGGGCCATGGTTGGCAAGGAGACAGTTGAGCATACACCCATTGATGAGGCATCATCCATTGATGAGGTATTCAGGGTTGTGACTGAATCCTTAGGTGATAACAATGCACCAAAGGTTGATGAGGTGCCGGAAGATAGCTCCACCGTTGTTGAGGAGCCGATAGGTACAGAGGCTTCTAGATCTATGATGGAGTTGCCAGACGATAGTTGCCTACAGCTGACTGGTGAGCATATCGTGCATATTGGGTTGTCTATGGAGGAGCAGTCGAAGGCTCATGTTGAGCCCGTGATGGAGGAGGTGTTGAAATCTTTAAGTTTAACCTGTTAGAAATTCTTTCTGCATTATCTGGTTTACTTCACCTACTTGTTTATTTCTTTACAAGTTATTTAACCATATAAATACTGAAAATAAACACAAATGCAGTCTCAACTCATCTACAGATCATCAACCGAAAATAATAGACAAACACACAAGGGACACCATTATTTTTGGACAACCGTCCCCAAAAAAACCCAACTTGGGAAACCAGTGCAACAGTTCTGAGGGTTTTATTATTAAGCAGCTTTCTTGAGTACAACTAGGGTGCTAAACTGGCTCACCCAACATAGAAATCTATCTGGCAGTAGTACCTCCATTCGGAAGCAGATATTCAACAAGTCTGCTCCACATAATTCTCTCAGACGCTTCTCTGAAGCTCTGCGTCAGCCCTCTTGGCCTTTGCGTCACTTAGAAGCCCCCTGCGTCAGCCTTCCGTTGCTCTGCGCTGGCTCTCTGGCCTTCTGCGTCACCCACATAGGCCCTGCTAGCCTCTGCGGAGTCACTCTGGCCCTCTGCGTGGCTCCTTTTGGCTCTGTGTAGCCTCCTCTGTCTCAGCGTTGGTCCCTCGGCACTATCCTGCCTTTCTGCTATGCACTCACTGCCCCTCCCTGAAACTTTGATCACTTGTTCGAATTTTCTCAGCAAACTCCGCTCTAGAAAATCCAACTGACTGATCAATCTTGGTGTATCTCTAACTGACCTTCAAGCCTCCTCTTATACTTTTCCTGTTGAAAATGGAATGAAAAGGCTTATTTGTTCAATATTGGTGTGTTTTCTTCTCCATATCCTTAGGATTATGTTCTAGGTCAATAATAAAAGGGTTTTATTATACAAGAAGCATAGAAGAAAGGGCTAGTGCAACGCTAACAAATGCAAACAGGGTATGAGTAATTTCTATTTGGTTTCTTTGTTATTTTTTTGAAGCCAGGTCTTAGTACGGAATTTGAATATCCTAAGGTTCTAATTTCTTACCTTAGATTTATGCTTTAATTAATTGAGTTTGCAATTCTTAGGCTAGATCTAGAATTAGTTTAGCCTGTCTATAACTTTTGTGTCGTCTAGGTACCATAGGTCGATGCTCATCAAGCATTCTCCAAGGAGATGTGTAGGGACCTCAACACCAACGAAGACAAGAGCATCTACTCAAATGTTGGATTAGATTCCATGGTCACTGGGGTTTTTCTTTCTTCTAATCATCTCAACTACATTTTTCTCTTTTGTCATTTTTGTTTACAAGGTAATCTAGGGCGTGGAAGGATTTCATTTTCAAAACTAGATTGCAGCCAAGTTTGCTGAACTGATTTTAATCTATTTCTTATATCTAACTTGGGACTCCATGCGAGATGATCTCTGAAGTTGAATATATCTTGAGTTGATCTGCTAGTTTTTGGTGTTAAATCTAATAAATTCTTGCTTTCTTTTCTGCATAAATTTATCTCTCACACCCTAACAGATTTAGAATACAATCATAATAAGTGAAAATCTTAGGGTTTCAAATCTTTGGTTTTCAGGTCTGATAGTAGGCTTGAATTAATCTAGCCAAGTCAATAATATTTCGTGAGGAGTGATTTGTTTTTTGTTAATGAGAACTTGAGGCTGGAAACTAATTCCTTTTTGTGCTGAGTAAATTCTATGGTGAGGTTGTCTAATCTTTCCTTTGACACAGGTTTTGGAGTAACAGACAACTTAAAGGTGGATCAGTGGCTTGAATGTTGAAACAATTACATAGTAGGCCCAATATCTCACTTACTTTTGACTGAACCCTTTTCCGCTGGGATTTTGATGAACTGAATACAGTTATTTCTTGAGTATTTGAATGGTTTATGGTATCATTTACTCACAGAACTTAGATGATGTCAGTCTATTGTTGGTACATATCTCTCGAATGTTTCTCTGATTTCTCTCTCTGAACAGTGCTAAAGTTTGCTAAATGCCCACTATGAACATAAAACTTAATCTGTGAAGTAGATGCTATTGAATATTGGATCAATACATCTAGCTAATAAATGACTCGCAAAAGGGAATGGGTATTATTTTTTTGGTTTGCTTCACTAGATTGCATATACCCAAGTGAAAGAAAACTAATTGATAGCTATAGTTGTGAGGCTAGGAGTCTGATAGCCTCTAGTAGTTCCAAAATATTACCTCATGAATAATTTTATTGTAATCGTGCAAGATGCTAAGTCTGAGTGTTAAGAGAGCCATGTTTATAACAGGATTATGTAGGTACGTTACTTGGAATTCTCAAAAAGGCCTTAATATTAGTTTAGCTTCAATTGATTTTAGGGGTGTAGCATTCTCCTCGAAGTGTCAAGTATAATTATAGTTGTGGAAAGTTGATAAATAAAAGATATGTGAGACCGTTGTAAGATATGGGCACCACTTGGAGTACACCACATGGGCACCATTCATTGAACATACATTATGTTCTTGATATTGTACACCTTCCTAAAGTTCTTTTTTACCTGTGGTACACCCTCCTAAAGTTGCAGAGATATGCTCTTCTTCTAGAACTCAACTCCTATGGTGTCATTGTATTTGGTCACTTTAGGGTCTTGGATATTAATTATAATACATGTCTCTTCCACTTTTGGTACTTAAGCAATACGTTAATATCATTTAACCTTATGTTTGGTTGTAGCTTTGTTGTTATGATCAACTTTTGTGAATGTGATAAAAAGATATTTTTTTCTTCCTCTTTCTCTCCTCTCTCATTCTCCCTTTAATATTGAATTATCTACAAGAGCAACTTTTAGAAAGATGTGGCATGGTGTACATGCAGGTCAATGGTAAAGAGCTCCATTTTGCTATGGTCGATGGGGACTTCAAGCAATATGAAGGAAAATGGTCATTGAGACCTGGCCCTAGGTAATCACCATATATTTAAGGTTATATTGAAGACAATAATAGTTATATGCTCCATCATTTGTGCATTTCAACATCAAGCAATATTTAGTTGAGTTGAAGAACGTTTCACAACATATACCTGGGCAAGAATAACCACCTCGATGACACAGAACTTTAGCCTTCATATTAAATAGACACATGATAATGTTAATTACTATGCATTGGGATTTAATAGGAGATTACCTGATCAAGACAATAATTTCATTGGCATAATCACCTTATTAGTCAGGATTCGTCATTCATTATGATCTAGTTTTTGTCTTCTTTGCCTTTCTCTTCCATATGTATGCCTTTTGAATGACTAGATCGAAGGTATACGTCATACCAAGGGCATTGTGAAGAACTTAAATGGTTTGAAAATATGTTTATGCATCCTTTGTTTCCTGAAAAGTATGCATCTTATGTTGCATTTGAAAACAATAACCTCTCATTACCTAAAAAACAGTAACAAGCAGCGAGTTAATGCTACATATATAGCCTAAAAGCTTATGGAGGAAGACAAATCCTTGTTGCCCCAAATGACGGGGAGGCACGTGTTTGCTGCATGGACATTTACCTTCTTCCTCAAGAAGACCAATTTATTTAACTTCACCACTACCACTACTGCCACCAGTGGCACATCGTGACGGTCTGCTGTTCTTGCCTTGTATAGTATGCAATGGGCTCATTCTTCCACTAACTAGATGCTCCATATGGTAATAGATAGAGTGAGTCATGAGCAACAACAATTAGATTATAGAAATTACTAGGTCATTTGACGAATTTTGGGGTAAAAATTGTGCCTCAAAACAAAAAATATATTAACAAAATCAACTTTAAAAGAACCAATAGGATTCAAGATGATAATGTCACCCTTTGGAGGGAAAAGAAAACTATTTTTTTAGTCATATTTTCCACTTATCTCTTTATAGGTTTACTCAAATATCAAGTGTAGGTAATCATTGTTTAATGTTCTTCCTTTGAAAAAAATTATCTTCTCATACTAAATTTCTGAGTTTGTGCTATATTTCAGTGAGCATTCCGTTAGACAGTTTATCTATGTACTGCTGTAGGTGTTTCTTACAATTTTCAACTTATAAAATACACACATTAAATGACATGCACCCAAAAATAAGCCACCAAGAGTCCAACTGCTATATTCCAAACCAATGTGGAAAAAGTCGACCTTGGGAATAAATCGGCAAGGGTCTAGAAATTGAAAAAGTCGTTAAAGTTGGGAGGTTTTTGAAAAAATCGGTAAAAACTCGGCAAAATTTAAAAAATAAAAAAATATTCATATTTTTATTTATTTATTTTTTATTTTAGCATTTAAAGTATCCACAACATCACATAAATGCATTACCACATAAATATGAAAAGAAAGTTAATATATAAGATGTATAAGAAGTCTAGTGCTACATCACATATCAAAATAGTGAATCAAGTCTTGAATCCTGAGCCTTGACTCACTTTCAACCCTCAAAAGTCACAATGTCAACAAAAAATATAATAAATATATGTCATGATTCATCATCATGAGTCATCTACATGTCATAAAGTAATCAGTCACTGAGATCCTCTGCCCCTTTTACAAGAATAGGGAATGGCATTGCCTTTTCCTCTAGAGGAAGAAGGCGTCGCCGCTAGGGCTACAAATGGATTCTGTCGTCCTCTAGAAGCAAAAAAAGGAGGTGGCCTCTATCCTTTGCTGCTGCCCATCCTAGATGGTGTCACTTCCTCCTCCATCTCTTGTTCCTGCTCCGCCTTCGTGCTCTTCCTCCTCCTCTACCTCTTCCTCCCCTGCAGTTTGAAAATTCCTAAACCCGGAATCCCTACTGTAGCAATTGATGATATTTCTCCTACTTGTTTGATTTACATGAACAAGTTATTTGCAGTTCCCTACGACAAACATTGAAATACATACACTGCAGCCTACACCATTTAAAATAATATGCCGAAACAAGAAACTGAATAATAGAGAGATACAACACAAAAGACAGTTATTATTGGACAAACGTCCCTGGAAAAACTTAATGCGGGAAAGTTGGTGCAACAAATCTGAGGGTTTTTATTATTAAGCATAAGTTATTTCTGAATAAAACCTCTGGATGCCTTGTTGGCAATCCAGTACAGAGAATATCACTTGGCATAATAAATTAGTGAGATTACCTCACTCTATACTGCAAATCTTGGCTGATCCGGCATCTGAACCAATGAGTCCACGACTACTTCTACGTTGCCCTTGTGTGGGCCTGCGTCAGCCTCTAAGGCACTACATCACCTCTACTGGGAATCGATTTGCTCTCAGGAGCTGACTCCAGCCCTCCCGGCTCAGAGCGTCAGCCTCCTCAGCAAATTTCAGACCTCTGCGTGGAAGGCTACTGCGCTGCTTTGCGTGGGTCCTGTGTGAGCCCTTCTTGGCTTTGCGTCACCCTCTTTGCCAAATGTGCTGCCTCCTCTGTGTGTCTCTTTGCCTCTCTGCTGAGTATTCTTGGCTCCAGAGAAGATCCTCCAACCAAAAATCTCTCTGCCCGTCTCTACGTGATCACTAGGAAATCACTGCGCTGCCTCTAGCTTCAGCAATTCGATCTAACTGATCAACTCTCAGTGTGTCTTCCAAATGACCCTCAAGTTGCCTTAAATAATCTTCTCGTGACATTCAACGACCCAGATTAGAAGCTAATCAATGGCTAAGATCATTTCTGCTTGATCCTTGTCTTCTTCTAGAAGTTACACCCACAGTTAGATTAATACCCATTAATTATTTTAATTTCCTAAGTTTAGACTTCGGGTCTCATTAAAAATAATTAATTATTTTCTGTTTTCGGGTGGAATTTCCCACAATGCTTTCTGGGTTCTTTGGAATACATGTGCCTAAGCCTCCCTCTTAGCGAGGAATGTGCTCTAGCAGTGCCTCCCACTGAAGCATCACCCTGACTTCATAACATTGTCCTCTGCGCTGCTGATGTTTGACATGCTGTACACCAACTACTGCACTGCTGCTACAACTGTACTGCTACTGACACTGCCACTGTCAACACTGCATCCATACCACAACTCCCTCTGAATTTCTGCATTCGTGCTGCTGTTGGCATTGCCACTGCCAACTGCTCCTGCACTGCAAACTGCTACTGCCACTGCATCAGCAACAAAAAAATATGCCAAATTATTGAAAAAGTGTTCAACATAAATGCATCTCGATGCTGAAGATCTGACTGCTGCTAGTCCCACGTTGTCCCTTTGAAGCCACTGCATTGTTGCTGCTACTACATTGTGCCTCCCTGCACTGCTGCAAATTTGCACTATGCTGCTCAAACTTGGCGTTCTAGCCATTGCATCTGTCACTCCAACACTCCTCTGCACCATTTGACACTTAGTCCATCCTGCTACTACTGATCTAGGCTCCCGTAGCAAGGTATTGATCCGAGAGGTGGGCTACTCAAGGATCTTGTCCATCTGTAGCTCTTTCGAAGCATCACCCTGACTTCATAACATTGTCCTTTGCGCTGTTGATGTATACCATGCTGTCCATCAACTATTGCGCTGCTGTTGACACTGCCACTATCAACACTGCATCTGTACTACAGCTCCCTCTAAATTTTTGCATTTGTGCTGCCGCTGGCAGTGCTACTGCCAACTGCTCCTGCACTGCAAACTGCTACTGCTACTGCATCAGCAACGGAAAAGCATCCCAAATTACTGAACAAGTGTTCATCATAGATGCATCTTGATGCTGAAGGTTTCACTGCTGCTAGTCCCACGCTGTCCCTCTGAAGTGTGAAAATTACTAAACCGGAATCCCTACTGCAACAACTGATGATATTTCTCCTACTTGTTAGTGTAATGTCCCAAATGCAGAAAATTTGGAACAAACACTTCACATAAAACTAATCATGCATTTAATAGAAGATTGCCATGTAAAATTAAGCAAAGAAATCATTGCAATCCCATAACACCATGAACAGAAAAATACTCAGCTTTATTATATTAGATAAACTAGGGTTTTACATGCACACACAATCCATACAACTGAGATGAAAAGCTGGCCTCAAACAGATCTATAGCGATGCCACAAATCAATGTCCAAACAACTGAAAAACAATACACCGCAACCTGTGAACCCTGAATGGATTCACGAAGGGAAGAGATGGGTGCTCGCCCACTCTCACTGAATCACCCGAGGGTTTCCGTCCTGGGGCTACTGTTGGAGTAGAGAACTGGGTTCTCAACCTCACATACAAGAAACAATGTCAAAACGAAGATGTCCTCCAATGGCCTCCTCCTCTTTTATAGATCTGATGGACCCCTCTAGAACCTCCTATTTTATTATTATTTTAATCATTGAGCACTTTACTCTCTTTTATTTTAATTAAAATATTCTTTTTAATGTCAGAAAAGGGTAAATTGGCCACCATGTCTCCTTAGGTCACTGAAACTTACATCCAAAAGTCCCATCATGTAGATCTTATCGTTCTGGTTCCAACGAGCTATTACACTGAGGTGTTCCATCAATTAATCTCCCCGGAATGCCACCTTGAACATAATTAATTAAGTTATGCCCAACAATAATGTTGATTTTTGAAAATTGTCGGAATGCAACAGAACGAAAGGCAAACTGTGCTGATGATGGAATATGCGAAGCAAATGCCATCAAATCCCATGAAAACTTCTCAAATTTCCATCGGGACCCCCGATGACATAAACCTCTCCACTGACCTCGCCATCCTCTGTCCCGGAAGTCCACCCTAGCTGTACTATAAAAAAGAATAAAAATGGGGACATGATAGTTAGATTTACATGAACACGTTATTTGCAGTTTCCTACGACAAATATTGAAATACATATAATGCAACCTTCACTTAATTAGTTTATATGCGGAAACAAGAGACTGAGCAAGAAAGAAAATACAACACAATAACACTGTCATTTTTGGACAAATGTCCTTGGAAAAACCCAATGTGGGAAAACTGGTGCAGCAGATCTGAGGGTTTTATTATTATGCAGTAGTAAAATCTGAATACATCTATGGAAGCCTTCTTGACAATCCAGTTACAGAGAATAAACTTGACAAAGAGATTTGTGAGATTACCTCTCACTATCATTGGAAATCCTGGTTGATCCAGCCCTAGAAAGATTTCCCCCGACTCTTCTGGATGCCTCTGCACTGTGTCTGCGTCAACCCAGCGTCAATCCTCTGGCTAGTTGTTTTGTTGCCCAGGTGATTTGATTTCTGCCTCCCAGTCTCACACCCCGGCTCCTAGCTTCTGAAACTCGAATTCACTCTACAAATTTTGGACTCCCTCTTGGCTTCGTGCCTGCCTCTGCGTGGCTTTGCGTCAACCCCTTTGGCTTAGCGTTGCCACTGCTGGATCTCCCTCTGCCTTCTCTACTGAGTATCCTTCGACTGGGAAAGATTTCCCTTCGGATACTATCCTTGCCCCTCACTGCAAAAGCTCACTTTGAATCTCTCTTCGGCAGCTGCTCTGCTTAAGAAATTCAATCTTCTGAACTCCCTCGGTGTATCTTTCCAAGTGACTGTCAAGCCTCCTTAAATAATTTCCTCGTTGACATTCAACGACCCAGATTAGAAACTAATCAATGGCTAAGAATTTCTGCTTGATTCCCGTCTCCTTCTAGAAGTTACACCCACAATTTATATTAATACCCTTTAATTATTTCATTTTCCTAAGTTTAGACTTAGGGTCCCATTAAAATAATTAATTATTTTAATAAAACTGTTTTTGGGTAGAATTTCCCAAAACGCTTTCTGGGTTCTTTGGAATACATGTGCCCAAGCCTCCCTGCAAAATTTGAGACTTAGAGCATATCCGATGCTACCCGAAATCAACACTCCCTCTTAGCGAGGAATGTGCTCTAACAATGTAACTTGTTGAAGCATCAATCTGTTCTGTAACATCTCCCTCTGTGTTGCGGATGTCTGACATGCTGTCCACCAACTACTATGCAAATGCTGCATTTGTATTGCTGCTGACCCTGACACTGTCAACACTGCATCCGTACTGCAACTCCCTCTGAATTTTTACATCCGTGCTGTTGCTGGCAATGGCACTACCAACTGCCACTACAATGCAAACTGTTGCTGAGACCCCATCAACAACGGGAAAACATCCCAAATTACTGAACTAACTGTGTTCAGTATGATACCATGTGAATGTTGAAGCTAGACTGTTGCTAGTCTCTGTGAAAATTCCTGAATCTAACACATCAGAAACCCCTACTGCAATTACTGTTTTACAATCTCCTACTTGTTCTTTACATTAACAAGTTATTTAATTGCATAAACATCGAAGTAAACACTATTGTAGCCTTCAGAGATATACAAATCATGCACTGAAGTAAACAAAGACAATAACACAAGGGACACCATTATTTTTGGACAACCATCACAGGAAAAACCCAATTCGGGAATAACGGAGCAACATATCGAGGGTTTGTATTATTAAGCAAATTTCGTGAATACAACTAGGGTGCCAAAAATGGCTCACCCAATAGAGAATATCCTCGGTAGTAGTGCCTCTATCCGGAGACAAATATTTCGGCAAATCAACAATCAGATGATCAAACCCCATAGTGACTCTGGCTGTTCCCTATGTTGGAAAGTGAACGCTGCTGCAAGCACTGCTTTGGAACTGCATCACTCCTCCAGGAGCTGCGTCACCCTCTCCTAGCTCAGAGTTTGTTGATCTGCTCCCAGTCTGCCCCACAGAATCTCCCCAGCACTGTCTCTGAGGCCCAGCGCCAACCTTTGCGTCTCACCGTGTCAACCCTCTGCGTCCTCTGCTTCAGCGTTACGACCTCTGTGTTAGCCCTTCTAGGGCCTGCACTGTCTTTCCCGACACTACGCTGCCTCTTTGCTATGGATTCTTCAGCCTCAGATGAAAATCCCTTATTGAACTGCCCCTCACTGCAACTGATCACTTGCTCGATTTCCTCAGAAAACCTCGCCCGAGAAAATCGAACTGACTGATCTCTCTTGGTGTGTCTCCAATTGACCCTCAAGCCTCCTCTTATACTTTTCCCTCTTAGGGAGCTAAGGTAGCAACATTAGACCAACATTCTCTCTGGGTTTTATAGTCAGTTGAGCCAGCATTCCAGCAATTCGAATTGCTGGGCTAGGGGATAGCGCAAAGGCCACACAACAGATTTTCGTGGTACTTGGAAGTAGCTGAGTTGGGCCAAAAGATCATCCAGGGAGTTAGGGATTGGATAGCACAGGTGAACTCAACATTTTGGAGAAGTTTTCAGGTGGATATACAAGGAATTTCCAGCAAGTAGAAATTAGTAGCTAGAGCTGAGGTGAGGCTCCAAGGGGGTCGAAAATCAAAATTCTAAACAAGCCAAAATCCTTTCTGGGTTTTTGACAAGGATCCCAAATATAAAGTTTCATAATTTTCTGAGCATAGGAGGTGGAGTTTTAAGCCGTATCTTTGAAGCAGATAGTGTAGTATTGTTGGGGATTGAATAGTGCCTTTGGGGGTCGATTTTGGGAAGTCCAAATCGGGCCAAACAATTTCTGGGTTTTTGTGGGTTTTGGCCAAGGAGTCTGGGTTTAAAAACATATAAATTTATGGGCAGTTTCAGTGCACTTTCCAGCCATTCGAACTTCAATATAGCAGTGGTTTCTGGGCAGCGCAGTGCAGATTGGTGCAGCAGCTGGGCAACGTTTAGCTCAACCAGATTCCTACCTGGGTTTGGTCCTTCTTGTCCTTTTAGATAAGACCAGGTGCACCATTCCATCATCTATTGTGTTTGACTTGCAGAAATATAATAAAATGGCTCAGAAGTTCTCCATTTGCGTCTTTTATATGGGTGTTTGCTGAATATTTCGTTTTTGTAATTTGCTGCATGTATTATTTGCTTGTTATCACTTGTATTCCTATTAAGGATCATTACACTGGTATCAAAGCCATGATCTTGGCTAGCTATGGGGTAGCCATCTAGATCATGGAAGGTTTGAGCATGTATGCACAGTGACGGGTTAAACCATAGACAACTTATGGCTCAAAGAAGATTTAGTATGCACGAATTCTGGGGTGGAATCCATTGGAATGATGAGAGATTGGCCCAGTTGAGGAAGTTGTCAGACCAAATCCATTCTCATCCTTATAGGAGAGACATTAGTGGTGCACAGGTTGTGGGGGTGCAACCATCTACATTGTGTGGGGAAAGTCGACAGAATGAGGGCATCAGATCTCCTCAAAAGAGCAGACAGGACAGGGACAATTAGAGGGTGAGACCAAGGGGCGCTTTTGCTGGTGGAGACCTGGCTTTAGATATTAGGAGCCTAAGGAGGAGGTTTTTTGGGCACACTAGAGCATGAGGAGCATGACAATGTGTCTAGTGTGACATAGGAGTCACTCTTGTTGGAGATTCCTATAATAGCTCTCGCTGACACCTTGGGGGAGAGAGTAGAGCACACACCCACAGGGCCTTCCATTAACGAGGTGCCAAGAGACACGGAGGTGTCCACCATTGAGGAGGTGCCATCCGTTGTTGAGGTATGCGTTGATGAGGTATCTGGGGTTGTGACTGAGTACTCAGGTGATAGTAGCGCACCACAGGTTGATGATGTGTCGGGAAAAGTCTCCATCGTTGATTAGAAGCCGATAGGTACAAAGGCATTTAGACCTATGCCAGAGTTACTAGACGACAGTCACCTGCAGTTGATTGGCGACCATGTCTTGCGTGTTGGATTGTCTATGGAGGAGCAGTTGGAGGCTCATGTTGAGTCCATGATGGAGGAGGATGTGCAATCATCCTTTGGGCTAGCCATTGATGAGGGGCAGCATAGAGACCTCACGTTGGGATTTCAGCACAACTTGTTTTAGAGGCATATTGATGAGATCTACAATGTTATTAACCCACCCTTATGCATTGGATTAAGGGAGGCAACGTTGTCTAGACATACCTTAGGGGATGGTCAGGTTAGCAGGACTGAGCGACATGAGCTGAGTATGACACTGCATCAGCTTGGAGGGCTTGTTTCTTCCACAGGGGACTGTACATTCGATCCCTCCTTTGGGATTGGGTGGCGAGAAGTACTAAGTTGGTACCCAATGGAGCAGGTTAGGCGATTGGATACATCCATGGCCACATTTCAACAGAGGCCATGGATAACCATAGGGACTTGAGGGCCAGACTGTTGTTGGGATCCAGGTTGGATTTCCCGTCAAATCATAGAGTCGTTAGGTGACAGTAGTATTTGCGTGATGGATCCGATGTTTGGGCGCACACATTTTCATATCTCCATCAGAGCCCGGAACAACACTACTGACAAGATGGTTTGACAGGGGAGCAGATCAATTTCATGGGTTGTTGGCATATTGATTGTGCATGGAGTCATAGGGTCATTAGCCTACTTTGGCAGGAGCTGGTAGGAGTAGGTGGCATCGACAGACCACCGGATAGGGCATTACATGGAGATGGTGCTCTCTCATTGGTATATTGGACACTGGAGCTACTGAGGATAGGCACAATAGTGTCATTCCCATTGGCATGTGAGGAGTCAGATCGCTCAGGTCTTTCAGGGCAGATGTAGCCCACATCATGGAGGGATTACTAGCAGATTGGTGGATGCATTGGCACATGCAGGATGGCATATGATACAGGGTGGTACAACAATAGGCAGCGGTACCCAGGGGTGCACAAGGATATGCCTCATAGTCTAGTCTTATGCAAAGGGATGTGAACTGATGCATACAGACCCAATTTTAGCACCCAACATCCAATGTTTTATAGGGGTATGCAGTGATGAGCAGTGGCCTGTAGAAGAGCATGGAGATGTGTGGTTGTTTGATGTAGCATGTTGGTTTGCATCGAGCGACTCACCTTGCATCGAGTACACGTGGGAAGAGCCAGATACAATGACATAGGCAGGATACGAGACGGTACAAGATGGTACAACAGTAGCACGGGGTATCTAGTGGTGTACAGGGATAGGCTGCAGGGTACAATGCCAGGTCGAGGACTACAGGGATACTCGGTGGGATGCAGGGGCATATGGTGCTGCACAGCAAGGTCTTGGAGGGTTGCCTCCAAGGAGACTTATGGACGGAGATACTGGGCATACCATTGGGTGTAGTTCGCCCAGGATCGATGGGGACACAGATGAGCGATACTTGATGGTACCAACGGGGACTCACACTCCTGAACCTCTTCTACGTCACTTACAGGGACGGGTGATCTAGTTATTGTCCTTTGACACTATGGGCACGAGCAGCAGGGGACGGGGAGCTCACCCAAGATATTTGGATGACACTTGGTGCAATAGAGGGGAGACTTCTCAGCGGGGGCATCGAGTCAGTGCGCGAGTTGACAACCACATGTCGAGGGGTGTTGATTTGGGGTAGCATCAGATGTGCTCTAGCCATGAAAATTGGTGGAAAGGCTAAAGCACATGAGATTTTCAAGACCTAGAAATTGTTTGGACAGATTATACTCGGTTTGGGAGATATTAAAATAATTAATATTTTTAATGGAGTTCCTAAGTCTAAACTTAGGAAAAATAGAATAATAATGGATATTAATATAAAACTGGGTTAGAAGGTTCCAAAAGTCATGGGTCAAGCCAAATCTAATCTTAGCCGTTGATTAGAGATTTAATCTCAGCCATTGAAGGATCAATGAGAAAAGTATAAGAGGAGGCTTGAGAGTCAGTTGGAGAACACACTAGAATGATCAATCATTCATTTTGCTAGAGCGGGGTTGCTAAGCAAAGTTGAATCAGTGATCAGCAGCGAGGGGTAGTGAGTACGAGGTAGAGAGGCAGAGACAATACTGAGAGACCAACGCAGAAGCAGAGAGAGTGAGAGCAGTAATCAGTTCAGGCTGTGCAGAGCCCAACAGACACAATATAGAGGCCAGAGGGACTGCGTCATCCATGCAGAGGCTGCTGGAGTGATGCAGAGGGTCCCAGAGGATGCGCAGTGCCTCAAAGGGCTGATGTAGGGGGTCCTGGGGTTTATGCAGGTCAGCATAAGGCTGATGCAGAGGCCAGAAGGGCCAACGTTGAGCTTTAGTTGTGCCGAAGAGGGTTTTGTGGGACAACTTTTCTGAATACATGTTTCTGGATATAGAGGTATTGCTGCTGTGTATTTCTCTGTCAGGTGAGCCAGTTAGGCACCCAATTGTACTTAGATAGACTGCATAATAATATAACCCTCTGAATAGCTGCATCGGTTTTCTCGCATTGGGTTTTTCTGCGGAAATTTGTCTAAAAACAATGGTGCCATTTTTGTGCTTCTTTTCTTTCAGTTAATGATCTATAGATGTTGTGACTGTATTATGTTTATTTCGATATTTAAATGTATTAAATAACTTGTTCGAATTTAAACAAGTAGAAGAAATAAACCAATAGAATACAGAGTAATTTTCTAACGGATAGACTTAGAAAATTCAACATGGTATCAGAGTGTGGTTGCAGATCACAAGAAAATTGAAGGCATTAGCTTAGCAAAGCATTTGTAGCAGATTTAGCTGTCTTGAGTGACAAAGCTGATCCTTGCAGAAAGCGATAGAGGAAGGGGTGACAGAGGGACTGCGTCATCAGTCTGGGCCAGAGAGAGGCAGCGCAGAGGCTGAGGAGGGTAGAAATAGGCTCACGCAAAGGCCAGGTGCATTGACGTAGTTGGCTGAGGGAGCTATTTTGCCAGTGTTGGGATTGTGTAGATCCAAGAGGCTCAATCCTTCAGTAGCTGGGGCATAGGAGGCTGTGGTTAGTTTGTGGAGCGAAGCTGGTGGGGTACTGTGGTTAGAACAGTACCTAACAGGGCAAGACTAAGGTAGAGGAAGTTGCTGCTGAGGCGAATTTCTAGCCAAGGAATCCGTATCAGTGTTGCAATTGCACAGATGATCGGAGAGAAGCAACTTGACGGTTGGTAGAAGGATTTCTAGGAGGGAAATTGGGACTCAGAGGGAGTCCAAAAGAGAACTTCCAGACGGGAAGTAGAGAGACTCAGCAGGAGTCAAACTGAGAACTTCCAGGCGGGAAGTATAAAGACTTGGAGGAGTCGACAAAGAAGAGCAGAGAGATGGTCATGAATGGGCTGAGAGATCAGAATAGGCTGGACGGAGCGTCCAACTTTGTTGTCTAGAAGGCCAAGATCTTGTCTATTCTAGACAAACATCGCATCAAGGGCTTTGCGTTGAGAACTATGGCTATCCTAGTTGACCCAGTAGCAAATGATAGGTACGAGGAGGCAATGGCTAAGGCAAAGTGCATCATCCTTGATGGGGTCAAGGATCATGTGGTACCACATATTACCAAGAAGAAAACGACAAATGAGATGTGGGACACTTTGAAGACATTGCACCAGCATACGTCTGTGCAGACGAAGATGCTCCTGGAGAATCACCTAAGGTCATACCAAATGCAGAAGGGAGATGAGATAAATGTCTTCCTTGGTCGGTTAAAGGAGATATGTGACTAGCTAACTTCCATAGGGCCCACCCAGGATGAGGAATAGGACCGCACTTAATGCAGTCTCCGAGGATTGGAGATATTTGTTCAGAGCATACTGGGCAGGATGAGTCTTCAGGATTGGGAAGAATTGTGGGCGGCTCTTCGTCAAGAAGAGATCAGACGGATGGTCAAGGTGGGGAGTAGCGGCAAAAGGGTTAGCATCAAGAAGGAAGAGAAAGAGGATGCTGCTCTAGCTTCTGCTGGAAAGCAGGAGAAGAGGAAGAAGAAGGACCTCCAAGATCAAGTGCTTCCACTGTGGGGAACTCGGTCACTATGCGAACCAGTGTTCGAGGAAGAAGAGTAAGGGAGAGGCTTTTGACTCTAAGGCAGTGCCATCGAGGGCGGAGAAAGAAGTCGAGGAGGATGATGATTGTGCCATGAGTGCTCATGTGCTACTTGAGAAGAAGTGGGGAGACATTGAGTTGTAGTTAGGAGGACTATAGGCGATGAGGGGTAGGATCCTTGAGGTACCCAACCTCTTGGATTATACCTTTCTATGGGAGCCCCGAAGAGGAGTAGTAGGACTGACGGATGTCAGTAGAGACAGATGCGGATGAAGCGAAAGAGAGTGCTACAGTGCAGGAGTCCCCGGACAGCGTGAGACTAGCAGGCTGTAATAGTGCGAGAGGCACAAAGGTGTGCAATGGTGCGAGATGCAGGGAGTTGTTGCAGCGACGTAGAGGTTAGTAGAGGGAGCACTTGTTAGCGGCAAAGGGGGCTTCAACATCGGGAGTGTTTCTAGCCTGATAGGGATGTCAGAAGTTGGGTGGATCAGTTTCTTACTTCTTAGTAACTGAGTTGCAGTGCAGTAGCACGATGCAGCGTGATGAGAGGGTGATGCAGTGTTTTGAGGATGGACCAACAACAACACGAATGCAGAGGGAGCTGCCGTACAGATGCAACGGTGGTAGTGGCAGGGCCACGGGTAGTAGTACAAGATGCAACAGTGCAGAGGATGTTGGGCGGGGAGGCCTAGCATCAACACAGGAACCAATGATAGATAATCAGAGTAATGCTCAGTGAGGATTATTACTAGAGCACAATCCTCACTAAGAGGGAGTGTTGATTTGGGGTAGCATCGGATGTGCTCTAGCCATGAAAATTGGTGGAGAGGCTAAAGCACATGAGGTCTCCAAGACCCAGAAATGGTTTGGACAGATTATACCCGGTTTGGGAGATATTAAAATAATTAATATTTTTAATGGAGTTCCTAAGTCTAAACTTAGTAAAAATAAAATATTAATGGGTATTAATATAAAACTGGGTTAGAAGGTTCCAAAAGTCATGGATCAAGCCAAATCTAATCCTAGCCATTGATTAGAGATTTAATCTTAGCCATTGAAGGACCAACGAGAAAAGTATAAGAGGATGCTTGAGGGTTAGTTGGAGAACACACCAGAGTGATCAATCATTCATTTTGCTAGAGTGGGGTTGCTAAGCAAAGTTGAATCAGTGATCAGTAGCAAAGGGTAGTGAGTACGAGGCAGAGAGGCAGAGACAATACTGAGAGACCAACACAGAAGTAGAGAGAGTGAGAGCAGTAGCCAGTCCAGGCTCGCAGAGCCTAGCAGAGACAACGCAGAGGCCAGAGGGACTGCGTCATCCACGTAGAGGCTGTTGGAAGACGAAGAGGGTCCCACAGGCTGCGCAGTGCCTCAGAGCGCTGACGCAGGGGGTTCTGGGGTTGACGCAGGTCAACAGAAGGCTGACGCAGAGGCCAGAAGGGCCAGCGCTGAGCTTCAGTTGTGTTGGAGAGGGTTTTGTGGGATAGGTTTTCTGAATACATGTTTCCGGATATAGAGGTATTGCTGCCGTGTATTTTTCTTTGTTGGGTGAGCTGGTTAGGCACCCAGTTGTACTCAGATAGACTACATAATAATATAACCCTCTGAATAGCTGCACCAGTTTTTCCACATTGGGTTTTTCCGGGGACATTTGCCTAAAAACAACGGTGTCACTTGTGTGCTTGTTTTCTTTCAGTTGATGATCTGTAGATGTTGTGATTGTATTGTATTTATTTCGGTATTTAAATGTATTAAATAATTTGTTCGAATTTAAACAAGTAGAAGAAATAAACTAGCAAAATACAGATTAATCTTCTAACGGATAGACTTAGAAAATTCGACAAGGGATGAGGTGATCACCGACAGGGATGGCATATCATTCATCACTGATCCTATGCTTGGGGAGTTGGTCACAGGGGAGACATGTTTCACTCTTACCACTAGGCATGTCTGGACCATGCATGAGCAGAGGATACCGTGTATGACTAAGATAGTTTTCTAGTATGTATCAGGGTTCCCAACATTGTATCGAAACATTCTCGAGGGGGCAGGTAGCCGAACTAATGGCGATGGTTGGCAGGAGCAGGATGGATCCGCATACATTGAGTCGATTGCGCGTATTAGATACCCATCTATTGGTTGCATTCAGGGGGTAGCTATTGGCACATGTGGTTTCCAGTAGTCATCGGTATTACACAGTGGCAGGCACTAGACAGTTTAACATGCCTCAGATTAGTTCATGATGTATGGAGCCTATATATGGGTGGCATGCAGGGACTGGAGATGAGGGCCAAAGGGATTCCATTGGTTGTCAGGGATATGTCGCAGCAGGTTTGCCTATGGGATGCAGGGATTCAGTGGATCGATAGATCACTCATGATGAGCGGAGTCGTGGCAGATAGTGATATAGTTCGCTGTTGGGATGATACATGGGGGTTCACAAAGGGTTTCATCATCTGGGCAGGTAGACATTCTCTATTGCTGCACAAGTTCAGAGTTAGATTTAGATGGGTAGGCCTTGGTGCCATGGAGATGCCCATGTAGGATGTGTGTCGCCTCTTTCAATATTCCACCATCGAGTTCTAGGAGAGGACGATATTGTTTGTGAACGATGGGGAGTATGACATAGTCAGAGTAGTGTAGCGTCAGCATGGTGGCACCACTGTCGGACTAGTAGGGAATTGGGGCGTCACAACTCTTCACAGCTCAATAACCTTTAGGGATGGGTCAACCACTGCGGGGGAGATCATACAGATCTTCGATTGGGCTTTAGCGAGTCATTGATGGAGCAAGGGACTTCCTGTACTTGCACCATGCAGGACAGTGAGTGGAGCGAGGGGAGCTTCATGTTGGACAAGATGGCCTGGGATCCTAGTATTGAAGGATTCTTTCATATCAGGACAGTTCTGAGGTCAGTGATGATTTAGTGGCACATCTGGGACCCTGGCACATGTTGCAGTGACAGTGGGGAGCAATGGTTAGAGAGGATGCTCGTTTAGGCATTGCTGGAGGACAAACGATTTTTGGAGCGTTGGAAGAACTTACTGGGTGAGGATGCCACTTGGGAGGGTGAGCACATATTGGAGCGCCCATCTTTGAGGTTCCTTGAGGCCAAGCAACATTTGGGAGGGGAGGACTGTCATGTCCCTTCTCAAACACATTTGTAACAGGGTGCTGCTACACAATTTTGCACAATTTCTGCTAAGGAAGAGAACCTGTCATTTTCGACTTAGGGACTTTGGAGGCAATTCGACTTAATTTTGTTGCTAGTGGAATGCGGGGGCCACCCACATGGGAATTCAAATTGGCCCATTCGAATAGCTTGGAGGTAAAGTCGAATAGGTGGATGGAGGGGCCCACATGAGGCAAGGGAGGCCCAAAGAGTTATAAGGAGTGAGCAACTCTCATTTTGGGATTCATTCATACATATTGCAAACAAGATCACTTGATTGTTCACTCTGTTGTTTAGCTGAGTCAACTGGCTGTTTAGCCACGAATCTCTCAAGCAGGAGATTCAACCTCTACTTCAGGGGACCATCCGCGCCCACCTTAGATAGGTAGTTCTACAAGGATTTCAGGAGTTTGGGGCAGTGACATAGCACCACCAACCAACGTAGAGAAAGGAGTGCATATTTCTGGGTAGCCAGGAAACACGCAGAGGGAGATTGAGGCAAGCAGAGATCTGATTGCTTGTCCGAGAGTTGGGGAGCTGAGGTAGCAACATTAGACCAGCGTTCTTGCTGGGTTTTACAGCCAGCTGAGCCTGCATTCCAGCAATTTGAACTGCTGGGCTGGGGAACAGCGCAGAGGCCACACAACAGATTTCTGTGGTACTTGGGAGCAGCTAAGTTGGGCCAAGAGATCATCTAGGGAGTTAGGGATTGGATAGCACGGGTGAACTCAACATTTTGGAGAAGTTTTTCAGGTCGATTTACTGGGAATTTCAAGCAAGTCGAAATTGGCAGCTAGAGCTTAGGTGAGGCTCCAAGGGGGTCGAAAATCAAAAGTCTAAACAAGCCAAAATCCTTTTTGGGTTTTTCTGGTTTTTTGACAAGGATCCCAAATATAAAGTTTCATAATTTTTTGAGCACCGAAAATGGGGTTTTAAGTAGTATCTTTGCAGCAGAAAGTGTAGAATTGCTAGGGATTGAATAGTGCCTTTGGGGGTCGATTTTGAGAATCCAAATCGGGCCAAACCATTTCTGGGTTTTTGTGGATTTTGGCCAAGGAGTTTGGGATTAAAAGCATATAAATTTCTGGGTAGTTTCAGTGCACCTTCTAGCTATTCGAACTTCAATAGAGCAATGGTTTCTGGGCAATGCAGTGCAGATTGGTGTAGCAATTGGGCAGCCTTCAACTCAGCCATTTTCCTACCTGGTTTTGGTCCTGTTTGTCTTTTCAGACAAGACCAAGTGTCCCATTCCATGATCTATTGTATTTGACTTGTAGAAATATAATAAAATGGCTCAGAATTTCTCCATTTGCAACTTTTATATGGGCGTTTCTTGAATATTTCATTTTTGTAATTTGCTGCATGTATTATTTGCTTATTATCACTTGTATTCCTATTAAGGATCGTTACACATTAGGGGTTCTGATAGAGTTTTGAGGAGTTTTTATGGGATCCGATGGAATTCACTTGGCCTATTCCATCACCCGCATAGTTTGCCTTTCGTTCCGTTGCATTCTGACAACTTTCAAAAAATTGCATTATTATGGGGCCTAACTTAATTAATTATGCACAAATTGGCATTCTAGGAGGATTAATTGATGGAACACCTCAGCGTAATAGCTCGTTGGAACCAGAACGAGAAGATCTACATGATGAAATGTGAGAAGTGGCTTTCAGTGGTCGGAGAGAGTATGGTGGCCAATTTACCATTTCCCACATTAAAAAGAATATTTTAATTGAAATAAAAAGAGGGAAAAATGATCCATGATTAAAATAATAATAAAATAGTAGGTTTTAGAGTGGTCCATTAGATTTATAAAAGGAGGAGTAGGCCACTAGAAGACATCTTGGATTTGTGTTTTCTTCTTGTGGAGAGGTTTTAGAACTTGTTTCTCTACTTCATTTGTAGCACTAGGATGGAAACCCTTGGGTGATTTTGGTGAGAGTGGATGAAAGCTCACCTCATCTCCTTGGTGGATTCAACGAGAATTCACAGGTGTAGTGATTGATTTTAGTTTAGTTTTGGGAGGGCCAGTTTCAACATTGGAGCAGATCAATTTTGGAGACCGGATTATCTATCATAGCTATTTCAGTTATATCATCATGTACACTCTTTTAGTTATTTATTATAATGAAAGCTGAGATATTTCTGCTCATTGTGTTATTGAATTGTTTGCACTCTACTTGTTATATGTTACATGGCAATGTTCTGTTAATTGAATAGTAATATTATGGTGAAATTTTGGGTGAGTTAAATTTCTACAAAATCAGTCAAATATCCTGTTTGGGATACTACAAATAATTAACCAATGATTCTTAAAAGAGACAATAAGATTATCAATGCTCTTTAGACAATTAGATAATTCCAATATTGCAATTAGATTCCTTGATGCCAATTATTCAAGAGATTCTTAGATTTATTGACGTAAACAACCATTCAACAAGATTATTGGATTATGAGATTAATGCAAGCGAGCTTATTAGTGCAAAATTTGGAATTTCTTGAAATCACACAGGACAACAATATGTTAGTATTCTTAAACCAATATCACCAATATCAACAACTTATTCCACAATAGAGCATTAACCAATTCAAGAAATCTTATGCAACTTGTTTCAATGAGAAATAGGACAACAAAGCATAAATTCACTTTAGAGCACCTAGGGTTGCCAATTATGAGATGCATGCAAATGCCAAAGTGCAAATGAGACAACTAACTTCTTTGCAAACACAGAAAATTTAAATGAATTAAGCTCTTTTAAGTGCCAATGCCACTGTTAGGATCATTTTTGATTATGCTTATGACAGTCCTCAAAACTTCATGAAATATGCCAAACAATGAATGCCCATTAAATGCAAATAACTTATTAATGCCTTAGGCAACTTACGAGTTATTTTTATGGCACTTTTATGAGTGTTTTATCATTGATATGTAATGATTATCTTGCTGTAAGGAAACAATGAGGGCTTGAGGGTTAGAAGATGCAAACCAATGGGCCTTTAGGGCAAGTAGAAGGCTAGTCCACTTGCCCAAATTTTCTCCAATAGTTAGGATAGATGTAAACACAAAATTTTAACCAAATTCTTTGCGAAACATGCCAAGAATTAACTCAGAAATCGAATGACTACCACAGAGACAAATAGAGGCAACATATGGCAAGGAGAGGCCAAGATAAGGCTCAAAGAGGCAAACGCTGGGCTGGATGAGGGCTGGAAGGAAGGGAACAAGGCCTATTAGGCTTGTGACTAGGGTTGCAGAGTTCTAGTGAGGCCTGCGACAAGGATGGGGAGGCCTTAAAGGGCTGCGGTCTAGGGAGAACAATCCCTAAGGGACTGTGGCTAGGGGAGAGGCCCACAAAAAGGGCCACAACAAGCTTAGAGGAGGGGTCAAGGAGGGGGAGGAAGGGTAGACGGAGGGTTGTGGAAGGGAAGAAAGGGGCATCAGAAGAGAAAGGAGGAGGACAAAGGGATGAGAGAAAGACTTAGGGCCTGCGACCAGGCTGAAGAGGCCAAGACAAGGTTGCCACAAGGCCTAATGGGCCCGTGGCTAGGGGAACGACGACTAGAGGTTGACGATAGAGGCTAAAGGGGCCACACTAGGGCCTTAGAGGCCGAATCAGGCCCGTGACCTAGGGAAAGAAGGCAAATCAGGGTAGAGGCTACGACTTAGGGCTTGATGCCCTAAAAAAAATTTAAACCCCACAAAATACTTCAGATTTACTTCAATTCTTCAATAATCGCCCAAATCGGTGCAAAATCTTTTGATGTTGGCCCTGCGAAAATTTTGGAGACTAGATCTTACGCTCAAGGGCCTAGATCTAGCTCAAAGCCGCAACACTTCTTGAATAGCTTGAACTTCACTTGCACAAATGAAAATAAAAATACCCAATCCCCAATAAATACAAAAACTTAAACTAAAATCCAAAACCCCAATAGTTGCAAAACAAGGGTTAGAAAACTTATTTACAAAAAATATTTTACAAAAATAATTTACAAAATATATACAAATATACAATGCCTGAAAATAAAATATTTTTGAGAAAATAATTTTTTAAATGATGAATAATGACAATAGAGCAAATGTGTTTCGAAAGTTATGGCATTGCCCACAACCTTAGCAAAGTAAGAAAACCATACAAAATACATAGAGCCCAAACAAGGCCAGCTCTCCTCCAAAGTTTGTGACCTTGGAGGCCAAGGGCCAGTGTACCTGCAAGCTCTATATATTTCTTCAAGTAAACTTGTAAACATATGGCGAATCATATCACCTAAGATAGACCCAAAATCTACCAATAAAATGTTCTTATCACCATCTACTGAATAAATAAGCTCATAAAAATTTAAGCACAATATAGGAAAACTTGTAACCAATACATACCGTAGATCATCGTACAAAGAACACCATGAATTGAACCCTAAAGTATTTTATTATGATATTCCAAACATTCCCAGTAGATCAATGGAACAACACCAACGTTACAAAATTACATAGACCAGAGCCAAAGTTTTCATCATGACTTGAGAAGCAAATGGCTTCTAATTTATAGATAAATCCCCCAAGTGGAAAATAACGGCTAGTTGGCTTGATCCCTGTTAAAATAATCTTGACCATTGATAAATACTTGATCATATTTTAATCTTTGTCGTCGAAAATATTTGTTTTTGATGAATTTTCAAATTTATCATAGAACTATTTTTTATTAATCCAAAAATAATTATTTTGGATTAATCTTCTCAAATATTTGACTTTGACTTGACCACCAATGTCCAAAGGCTCAATTTTTATTAAAATATTCATTTTTGCCTTAGTGGGGAACCTCCAAAAATTAACTTCTTTTTGACCCACGAATTTTTTGGTCATTTTCCACTTGGAGAAATTAATTTCTCTAGAATTAATTTTTTGACTCTAAATTAATTAATTTTCTGGCTTAAGATTTAAGTTATTTTTGCTAGAAAAATTAATTAATTGATTCAATAGGGGATTAATTATTTTTTCTCCCTCAAATACTTTAGCCATGGTGTTTGATTGTGAGGGACCATGCACTAAAATATTTTTTTACATAAGATAATTGCAAATTCAACCCTTAAAGGGGGAATACCCATTCATTATAGACCCTCAAATAATTATCCAATTCTGCCACACAATATAATCTAGTAGACCAAGTGATCTATAATAAAATAATTTAGCTAAATAGCTTAAACTATTTCCAAATCACTTTTACAATAGACTTGACTAAAAACACTAGGACTCACCTAAGACTTCAACAATAAATTCCACTCTAGCTTTGGGGTTAAGTTAGAGGGAAAAACTCTGTCGATTATCTGTGTTTAGAAACACACATAGTGCGGTGAGAGGAAAAACCTCCTAGGATGAAATTCATCGCCAAAATCATAGGCTTACCTAGGTTGTTACATAATTAAATGACCGTATTAGCATCATTTACATTACAACGTGCAGAAATTGGGTTTACAATGACACAATAAACTGCTGGCTGATGATTTTGAACTTTGAAAATTTTGTACAACTACTGCTTTGGACTTGTGAAAAAATGGGTGCAATAGGGCCTTGGCTAAAATTTTATAAGACACATTTAGGAGAGTTATTGGATGTTGGCTAGTGATAAGTTCATAATCACTAGGCTTTGTAAAATGTATTGTAGGGTTAGATTGAGTCAGGCTTCCCAAATACAACAAATACATGTACCATTTACTTACTAATGTCATCACTCATCATACATTACATCATTATATAATACCCTAAGATAGTCAAGGTGGTCTAACCATGTGACTAACCTTAATACCAATTATTATTATTAACTTTAATGCCATGTTATATTATTAACATGTAGCATGGTCCAATTTAGGACATAGTTATTATTGTAATTAACACTGGAGCTTGTTGTTTGTTCCTCCAATGACAGTGTGCAATCTTCAACAAATGATAGCATCATCCCTAGCCAAGCTCTTAGGTTGGATATCAACAGATACCAATATTAGTGGCCAACGGGCATATAGTGATTCCAACACTAAATTAGTTGTGATATTCCCACTTAGCAAATATTGCTAACTGAAAAACAATTTTGCTCAATTTTGACATTTTTGGTTCTCAACTTAGGAAGAGTGGGTTAGGAGGACCCCACTTGGAAATTTTGAATTATGTGGCCCCAACATAGGAGAAAGGAAGGGAAAATCGAACTTCTAGTGGGAAGTGGTGGCCACCCAAGAGGAATACACACCCCTTAGAGGAAGGCGTACTTGTGGGAAGAGAGAGGGAAAAAGGTCGATGTATGGGGCCCACTTGGTGAAGGGGGAGGTCAAGGATAAATAGGAGAAGAAGACTTCATTTGGGGGGTTTGAACCTTTGACAAACAAACTCACCTAGTACGCTTGAGCTGTTGAGCCAAGTCTACAAGTGCTATTCAACACACAAGGTTTCCGAGGGGAATCTCAACTCTTTCTTCGGTGGACTTCGAGTGCCACTCTAAGGGAGCCATTGTTGCATTGTGGAGCTATGTCGAAGGGCTTTCTATAGGTGAATTCGTGGCATTCTAGAGCAGACTAGGCACAAAAAGGGACCACGCACTCTTGAGGGGAGTGAGCTACAGAGCAACGCTATTTTCGGGAATTTAGGAGCATATTCCCTTGGGGTCTACCAACATTTTTGCAGAGGTTTGACTGGAGGTTGGAGGGGCTACTCTACAGGACAAATTTTCTTCATCTGGGCTTGCGCAGAAGTGACTGGACTCTGGACTGGGCTTGTGTAGTCATTTGTGAGGGCCACTGTTGTGGGGGCTTGTTCCGGGATTTTGGGTTTGAGTTGGTTTGGGGACATAAGGAGAATTTTGGGTGAGATTACTCAACATTTTGGAGAGCTTGGGCAATAGTATTTATCGGGGGTTCAAATTACCCAGTTGGTTGAGAAGCACGTCATAATTGGGGGTAATTTTGGAGGTTGGAACTAGGCCAATTCTTTCTGGGTCTTTGTGGGTTTCTTGAAGAGAGGCCAAGGCTAATTTCTCAGAATTTTATGAGCACCCTAGAGGGGCCAAACAACAGTTTCTTTCCAGCTAGCAATTGCAGATTTCCAGGGCTAGCGCAAAGATTGAAGAGGAAGTGCTTTCTAGCATCCGGGCAACACAATTTCTCACCTGGGGTTTGTCAAGATTGCTTTAGCAAGCCCAAGTGCACACATTCCATACAGATTTGTACTTTCCTCTTATAAATAATAAAATGGCTCAGTGCTGCGCAGTTTTTCACTGAATTTGTGGGTGACTTATTGCATGTTGGATTTTATGTGTTGCATGTGCAATTTTGATTTGTTTATCACTGTTATTTCCTAGTATTTCTCGGGGGTTCAAATTACCCAGTGGGTAGAGGAGTATGTCATAATTGGGGGTAATTTTGGAGGTTGGAACTAGGCCCAACCCTTTTTGGGTCTTTGTGGGTTTCTTGAGGAGAGGCCAAGGCTAATTTCTCAAAATTTTATGAGCACTCTAGAGGGGCCAAATAATAGTTTCTTTCCAGCCAGCAATTGCAGATTTTCAGGGTCAACGCAAAGATTGAAGAGGAAGTGCTTTCTAGCATCCGAGCAACACAATTTCTCACCTGGGGTTTGTCAAGCTTAGTGTTGCACTTATCGGGAAAAAATCGCGATAATATCGTTTTATCGTGATTTTTTCAAAACAACAATTAAATCGGGCGATAAAATCAGATTTTTTTTTTAGCCGATTTTTCCGGTAAAAATCGCGGGCCCGTTTAGCAGCGCGTGTTTTAAAGGGAAAACCCGATTTTTTTTAGTCATTTGAACAACAAAAGGCGCGCTAGGGTTTGGAGATTTGGAGACTTAGAGATTTTGGAGCTAAATCAACTGACTGGAGGAGAAAATCGAAGAGTGAGCTAAGGAGGAGACACATTATCTCCATAAAATCGGTATGGGCACCAACGTTTTGTGTTTCATTGTTTTGTAACTTTGTTTTTGTTTTTTTCTATGTTTTTGGTTGGGTTTGGAATGGGGTTTTTGACATTTGTCCAATGTAATTTTTTTTAGTTTTTTTGGTTGGATTTGGAATGGGGTTTTTGACATTTGTCCAATGTAATTTTTTTTAGTTTTTTTGGTTGGATTTGGAATGGGGTTTTTTACATTTGTCCAATGTTTTTTTTAGTTTTTTTGTTTGGGTTTGGAATGGGGTTTCTTAAATTGTATGTAATTTTGTTTTTTGTTTTTGTACAATGTAAATAGTAAAATACTAATTTGTAAGTTTGTAACTTGTAAATATTAAATTGTAATCTTTATTTTCCCATAGGTTCACCGAAACACCATTCGAGTTTTCAACTTCAAAGTTCAAAATTAAACATGCCAAGGAAATTGGACCCTTTCTGGGAATTTGGTGAACCTGATGCTCCGAATGATAGAATAAACTTGTCTTGCAAGTTCTGTGTGCACCATATGTCCGGGGGGGTGTACAGATTGAAGTATCACTTTGCACAAATCCCTGGATTTGATGTAGGGCCTTGCACAGAGACAAATCCTGAACTCATTCGAAGAGCCATGAAAGCATTGGAAACTTTAGACCACACTAGAGAGGCCAAAGCAGAAATGAAGAGGCAACTAAAAAAGTCAGCTGAACGAGGAAGTGGTAGTGGTTCTACTACAACATCAATCAATCCGGTAGCTGCCTCAGCATTTTTTGTTTCTCAAACCACACCTGGTTCACAGCCATTTATCAGTTCAATGCTAAAAAAACTGAGAAAGAACAAGCTGACAAGTTGCTGGCAAAATTTCTCCTTCGGAGTGATATTCCTTTCAGCATTGTAAGGAATAATTCATTTTTCCAGCCTGTTGTTGATGCTATTGCAGCTGTTGGCCCAGTGTACAAAATCCCTTCTTATCATGACATGAGAGGCTGGATTCTTCAAAATAAAAAGCTTGACTGCACCAAAAGATTGGAGGATTTTAGGGGATCATGGCACAAACATGATGCACTGTTATGTCAAATGGTTGCACTGACCAAAAGGGGAGAACCCTTATAAACTTCTTGGTTAGTTGTCCCAAGGGGATTATGTTTATTAAATCTGTTGATGCATCTGCACAAATCAAAGATGCAAGAACTTTATGTGATTTGCTGGATGTGTTTATTTTGGAGGTGGGTGCAAAAAATGTTGTCCAAGTCATAACGAACAATGCTGCAAATTATGTTGCTGCTAGCAGGATGCTTATGGACAGGCATCCTACTTTATTTTGGACACCTTGCGCTGCACACTGTATTGATTTGATGTTGGAGGACATAGGGAAAATTTCTTTTTGTCAAAGATATTGTTGAGTATCCAAAAGCATTACAAAATTTATATATAATCATACATCTATGCTTAGCTTGATGAGAAGATTCACCAACAATAAAGAGTTGGTGCGCCCCACCATTACACGGTTTGCCACCAGTTTCATATCTCTTCAATCTCTCTTGAATTTTATGTGGGATGTGAAGAGAATGTTTCTTTTAGAGGAGTGGCGTGCTTTGCCAATGAGCCATAAACTAGAGGGAGAGGCCATATGCAGACTAGTTTCATACCAGGAAGACTTCTGGCGGGAGTGCAGAAGGTGTGCGTCGTTATTGAACCTTTGATACAGGTTCTTCGGTTAGTTGATGGTGAGAAGCCCACCATGGGCTATTTGTATGAGGCCATGGACAGGGCCAAAGAATCCATTTGGGCCTACTATGATGATAAGGGAGATGAGGGGTTTTAGAGACAACTCCTATGGGGAGTGATTGATGAACGATGGAACAACACATTCCATCGTCCCATTCATGCTGCTAGGATTTTCTTGAACCTCGCATTTTCTTACGCATGTGGGTTCGTATTTGATGTTGAGATCATGGATGGATTCTTAACCTGTGTCCAGAGGATGGTGAGATCTCCAGCAGAACATATAGAAATCTTTAAAGAAATTGAGACATATAGGATGGCTGGTGGCACATTTGGCTTTGACATGGCTGTGACTGATAGGACGATTAAAATGCCAGGTATTTTTTAGTTTGTTTCAAATTTCATTCTCTTTAAATTTCATTTTTTTCTTATGTTTATTTAAAATTTTATTTGTAATTTTGTTGTAGATGCATGGTGGAGAATGTATGGTGCCACGGTAGCCCTTCTGCAAAAGCTTGCCATTCGAATCTTCAACCAAACATGTAGCTCCTCAGGATGTGAGTGCAATTGGAGTGTATTTGAAAAAATACACAACAAGAAGCGCAACAGGTTAACACTTAAAAATTTAAAATATTGCAAATTTCCAAATAAATTTTTGAATTCATTAAACAATAATTTTTTTATAATTATTATTTCATGATCTTTGTACAGGTTGGAGCCCCAACGACTTAATGACATGGTCTACGTCTACTACAATCTTCGGTTGTGGGTGAGGTAACTTGAGAGGACACTTGATATGGAGGCCATCTCATTGGATGGGATTGACACCACTGCTGCATGGAGGGTTGAGGCCGAGAGGCCTCTCATGGAGTCTATTAATGATTGGTTAGTGCAGGATGTAGTGGAGAGGGAGGAGGAGGAAGAGGAGGAGGAGGAGGAGGAGTTGGAGCAACAGGAGGAGGAGGTGACACCACTTGCTCGGGCTACCCCTGCCACCAATAGAGGACGTGGTCTACCTCCTATAGCTCCTACTCCTAGTTCTTCAGCGTTTAGAGCACAATAGACTCCACTGCCAACTCCACCAGCACCAACATCTACATCTAGAGGGAAAGGGAAAGCTATGGCATTTTCTCGCAAGAGGGGCAGAGGAAAATATTAGTATTAGGCTTTAGTTATTTTGTTCATTTCATTGTATATGACATTATGACTCATGAGATACATTATTATATTTTTTGTTGATATTTTGAGGCTGAGTTGGGACTTAGGAGTCAGGACTTACTATTTAGGACATGATTCACTGTTATGTGTGATTTTACTTTTAGCACTAGAAATGATATTAAACATTTTATATTTTAGTTTTTTTGTCATATTTATGTGTCAATGTATTTATTTTATGTTGTAGATGGTTTAGATATTAAAAAAATTGAAAAAAATGAATATTTTTGTACCAAACGAATTTTCACGATTATTACCGATTTTTTTCCCTGCGTCGAAATTATCCCGATAACAATTAGTGCAACATTGGTCAAGCTTGCTTTAGCAAGCCCAGGTGCACACATTCCATACAGATTTGTACTTTCCTCTTATAAATAATAAAATGGCTCAGTTCTGCGTAGTTTTTCGCTGAATTTGTGGGTGATTCATTGCGTGTTGGATTTTATGTGTTGCATGTGCAATTTTGATTTGTTTATCATTGTTATTTCCTAGTAGGAATATCACATTAGTTGCCAAATCACTACAATCTGAAATTGACGTTTCTATAATGACCCTCTCTAGGGTCAAATAAGTGCACCTGGATGTTTTTTATCTTACTGCCTCTCGATCTGTGTTTTCTGTTTCCAGAGGCGCAATATTTTCTACATGTATGACAAAAAATATAAGTTATCATTTTGTAATGAAACTTAAGGCCATTTACAGGTTAACTTAAAAGCATAGTATTAAAAACCGGCCCAGCTAACCGGTTAGCAGGCCCATTGGTTGGAACTGGTCAAAAAACCGGGTTAGACACCCTCTGTGGCGAAAAAAGAGATCTAACCGGTCCTAACCGGCTGGTTTAGGACGGAACCGGCTGGTTACCGGTCAAGCTCACCGTGAGCCCAGTCAGTGCTTTTTTCAATGTCTTTTAGAAGTTTTGGAGGGAAACTAAGGGTGCTTTCCCTCCAAAAACACTCTTCAAGCCTTTAAGAGGCCACTCTCCCTCTCATTTGTCTCACACATCTAATTTGGAGCATTTATGAGTGTTCGTGGGAGAGTGTTGAGTTTTTGCTGGAGTAGTCATCTTGGAGTTGGAGTTGGAGCTATTTTGGAGATAGTTTGTAGCTGTCAGTGGAGTTGCCATTTTCAAGAGGAGGCTAAGGAAGCTAGTTTGCATTTTCAGGTAAGGATTTTCACTTGAAAATTCCTCATTTGACTGCTATCCATGAATTAAATTTTTTATGTGTTATAAATTTATAAACTTCTTACTTCTATCATCTATGCTATCAAATCTCTAGCTCTATGCTATCAAATTTTGTAGCTTGCATGTGCATTTGTTTTCCTACATTTAGCTTTGGTTTTCCATGTTGCTTAGCTGCAATTTTTTTTTTTTTAAATGGCATATTTCTTTGCAAATGGTTAATATTTCAAGCAAACATGGCTCCAAAAGGAAAGGATAGTGCATGGGCTCATTGTGATGTATTTGATAGAAAAATGATATCGAAATTATGCCATAAATCTATTGGCGGTGTGGGTATTCTTAAATTGAAACAACTATTGGCTGGGGTAAGAGGCCAAGTAAAGCCATGTGATGCACCAAATGCAGTTTTAGGTCCTATTAGGGCAGAATACATTGCCAAGCTTGAAAAGTTTTATGAGGATAAGGCTAGGGAGAAGGCCATCCAAGATGACATTGCAAGGAAGAGGGAATTCTTAGAAGCCATGAAAGAGAGTGGGTATGATGATTATGAGATTCAAGACTCAACTTCTATCCCTTCCACCAATGACCCCTTTCACTATCTTCATCCTTCTTGCGGCCAACCATCAAAAGGAACAAAGAGAACAAACATCCAAAGTTTTTTCTCATCTTCTGCCAACATTGCCTCTTCTAATCCCATTTCCTCCCAGCCAAGTCGTCAACCCACTTTGGATCAACATTGGAAAAAACAATGCAAAGAAACTTCTCATCAATACATTGCGAGATGGTGGTATGATTCAGATATCCCATTTAATGCTACGCGCTCACCTTATTACCAAGCTATGTGGGACTCTGTTATAGCTGCAGGAAAAGGCTTCAAAGGCCCTAGTCTGCATGACTTGAGGGGAGCTCTTTTGCAAAAAGAGATATCTTCCATTGATGAGTATTTGGTTGAGTTTAAAGATTCATGGCTCAAAACAGGTTGTTCCATCATGTCAGATGGATGGACTGATGGAAAGAACCGCACTATCATTAATTTCCTTGTTTCTTGCCCTCAAGGAACGATGTTTTTGAAATCAGTTGATGCATCTGTAAGGTGAAGGATGCAACCCTTCTATTTGAGCTTTTGGATAACATTATTCAGGAAGTTGGGAAGCAGCATGTTGTGCAGGTCATCATCGATAATGCCTCAAACTATGTTCTTGCTGGAAAAATGCTTGAGACCAAATATAAGACCATAGTTTGGACTCCATGTGTTGCACATTGCATAGACCTCATGCTTGAGGATATAGGCAAAGTGGAGTGGGTAAAAAACATTGTAGAGTATGCCAAGTGCATTACAAAATACATTGACAACCACTCATGGGTATTGAGCCTAATGAGGAAAAACACTGGGGGCAAAGAGCTTGTTAGGCCTGCAATTACGAGATTTGCAACTCACTTCCTCACGTTGCGATGTCTCAATCGTCAACATAAAAACTTGCAGAATTTTTTTTCCTCTGAAGAATGGTCTGAATCTCGGTGGGCTCGTAGACCAAACGGAAAAGACACCAAAAAGAAAGTGTTAGATAGTTTATTTTTGGAAAAGGTCTGTAGAGTTTGTGAAAATTACCGAGCCCCTTGTTAAGGTGCTACGGATGGTGGATGGGGAAAAATTGGCCATGGGCTACATTTGTGAGGCTATGGATCAGGCAAAGGAGTAGATACGGGCAACTTACAAGGACAAGTTAGCTAAATATGGTTGTATATGGGAGATCATTGATAATAGATGGAACAATCAACTCCATCGTCCTATACATGCAGCTGGGTATTTTTTGAATACAAAGTATCATTATAAAAATTGGCTAGGAGATCTGCATGATGGGGAGGTCAGAGCTGGATTGATTGATTGCTTGGAGCGCATGGTCCCTAGCCATGCAGACCAGTTGGAAACACATAGACAACTTACTGTTTTCACTATGGTAGGTGGTACTTTTGGCAAAAACTTGGCAAAGATGGCAAGGGATATGGACCAACCAGGTAAGCAATTCCAATTTCTAATTTATTTTTCTTTTCAAGTTAAAATTGTTTACGTTCTTTACAATTCAAATTATAAACTAGGTTCCTAATTAATGTCTTTTTCTTTGCAACACATTGGTGGGAGCCATTTGGTGGCTAGTGTTCTCAATTGCAAAGGTTTGCAATTAGAGTCCTTAGTCAAACTTGCAGTGCTTCAGGTTGTGAGCACAATTAGTCTGTTTTTGGGCACATACACATGAAGAAGAGAAACCGTTTGGAACAGAAACGGTTAAATGATCTTGTTTTCGTGCAATACAACCTTCGACTGAGGAGGAACCAAATGATGAGCAAAACACCTGATCTAGATCCCATTGTGTTGGACGATATTGATCCAACATCAGAATGGGTGGAGACTGAAGAACCTGTGTTTGAGGTTGATTTTGATATCGACATGGCTTCAGCGGAGGATGAAGCAGATTATGTGGTGGCATTAGAACCAAGATCAATAGCGGCATCAAGGAAAGGCAAAGAACCAATGGAAGGAACTAGTTGTGTAGGTCGACAAACTTGTGCTTCCATTAGGTCCACTTCTATTGTTATTGGTGGCATTGATACTGAGTTTGCAAATCAGGCTGAGGCATTCTCAGACTCTGAACCAGATGATGTCTATGTATCTCCTGATGATGATCTTGTGGCTAGTAGTGGTGATGAACTTGATGATTGATCATGTGTACACTGTAGACTTGTAGTAGGCCAATGGCCTCATAGCTTGCAGCATTGTTTTTGGACTTTATAGGCCATTTAGAGACTCATTGCTTATGTATTTTGCTATTTTGTCGATGATATGTATTGCATTCGGTGCCATTTTGATATATTCACCTTTACATGGTATATAAATGAGCAAACTTTGCATATTTTGTCTCTATTGGCTTGGAATCATGGCTTTAAATCTTAAAAATAGTTTTGTTTCATTAAAAATTAATTATTTAATGTATTTTTTTAAAACCGGTTCGTTTAGACCAAACCAGTCCTGGTTAGACTGGTTCCGGTCAGTAAACCGGTTCATTAGGTGGACCGGTCCGGTCACCAGTTCCGGTTTTAAAAACATTGCTTAAAAGTAGTTGTTACTTGATTTGTCATCTATTTTTTAGTCCCTTAAGATGCAGATTATATTGCAAGTTTGCCAGGCAACTTCATAAAAATGGGTATGGTCCTTGAGGCAAATAGTATCTGACTTGAGAAAGATTCTTGTTCTCATTTCCGATCATAAGATCAGGATAATTTTATTAGTGTCCAACAAATGACCCCAAAAGTAGGTTAATGAGATTCAATTGTTCAAGGGAATAAATACATTGCATGGCTTGCAACGCTAATGTGTTAGCGTAATCTCATTTGCCAGTTTTTAGCTCTCAATTCTTTTCATCGGTTCAGAGAGATGCTTGAGAATTTAATTTCACTGATGCTTGAAAGTTGAAACTGTCATATCAGTCCACATGATCTAAGATATCACACTTAATAATTTTAGTCATAAAGAAGAGAGATGATTCGATTCAAAGGGTTTTGTTATGAAACCATTTTTTCTGTTTTGCAGGCCCAGAACAACAATTTTATACTATGAAGTTAATGTCAAACCAAGATTCAATTTTCCTGCAATATTTGTCGAAAGAATTATCAGGAAAGATCTTCCTCTCAATCTTCGAGCTGTAGCTGCTAGGGCTGAAGCGAAATCTGGAACAAGTCTGAAGATGCTTCCTTACCAAAAAAAAAATCCTTTTTTATCACCTAAAACTGTCCCACCTACCTCAAACAAAAATAGTACTGATACTTTTCCAGCTACTAGGGTTCCTTCAGATTCACAGAAGGGGAAGGCCCTTTATTGTGAAATGGACCACCTAGCTAAATATGATGATGTTGAAGCTAATCGGTCAACTGATACCCTAACAAAGTTGAGTACAATCAATATAAATGATCTATCTGATGTAAGTAATGGCTGGCATGCAACTGGAAAGACCTGCAGACTAGACAGACCTTGTGTAGTAGATGAAGTTCATCTTAGACGACTCGATGATTTGCTGGTAAATGATTTTAATTTTCTTTCATTTTAATATGAAACTGAGGAATATGCTATTGTGTTTGTATTCACTTGGAATGAGAACTTTTATTCATGTGCTTTACTAAGCTGATTATTTATGTATGAAGGAAAATGGAGGTGTTCATCGCAGTGTTATTGCCACTATAACTGTCAATGCACCCTCTCGAAATGTCTGGAATGTTTTGACAACATATGAGAGCTTACCTGAGTAAGTTTCTTTGAGTTTTAGAAATTGCTGAATATGAATTCTGTTATGCTGATTTTTTTGAGGTTTGTGCAAGTGGCCAAACATACATATCTTCCTTTGTGTTTTTCAAGAATTATTTATAGACTTTCTGACATTCTTCAAAATATCATCTCATTCTCTCACAATTTATTCGATTTGAGAATATGGGAAGGACACTGTAAAGCATGATCAAAATTATTAGAAAAACCAACAGGCCAACTAGGGATCAGGCTCAGGAACCCAATTGGGTCCACAATTTGTTCGTATTTGTTTTGCTACAAAAATTATTGTCATTGTTACAGCTTAGCAACCTGTGTGCCTGGAAAGTAAATCATTGACCTTAACTTGTTTTTATAGAGTTTGTGAATGTAATCATACCATAGTGACAACAGCTACAATAATTTTATTGAGAAGAGACATCTCGTGCTTGAGTGTCACGTTATGCAATTATCCATCATCTAGAAGGACAGTAATCTAATTCCTACATAACAGCTACAATGCCTCAAAAGAAAAAGTATTATGAGAGGTACATGGAAGTTACAAATCCACATGATCACACAAAGGTGAAACTTGATCTTAATATATGATATGTACTATGAGGGAAAAAACTCACTACAAATCAAAATATTAGAAATGCTTCAAATTTTTTAAGTTTACAGGGATGATGCTCTTTGACAGGCTCGAACAATGTATACCCAGAACTCTACTTTAATATCAATCTATAATCGTAAACTTTAAAAACACTCTGCACTATATATACATTCTTGGATTCCTAAATCACTAGCCTTATTTAATTTCAAGGTCTCTTATACAATATTTATAAAATTTCTTTACATAGTCTTACTGGAAACATTAGATGGTATATCATAATTCTACTTTAGTTAATTAACAAGCAAATAAAACTTCAAACTTTAAAGTTTAAACTACTTATAACAACTCTGAATTAGCCTAATCAACTAAAGGAACTAAATTTTGCAGTTGAAATGAACTATCTACTGCTATAGAAATTCATTACAGCAATTCGAAATGATGACTCACTACTTGCAAAAATTAAACTACAGCAACTAGTAATTGTCACAGAAAGTGAGTTACAACTAACATTGCAGAAATTAAACTGTAGCTACAACAATACTAATAACTGTTGTAGAAATTAAGCTATGGCTATAACACCCAAAACAAAAGCTAGATAATAGATACAACAATCTAGATTAAAACTAGCTACATCAGTTATATTCAATTGTTACATAGCTCTTTCAACAATAATCAAATAAATTATGTAACTGAGATGAAATATGTCCTAAGTTATACAAGTACCAAAGATTATATTACATAAAAGAAATAAATTCACAAAAATTCATTTACATGCATTGTCAAGAAAAGAAATGCATATGTAAGATACCCTCTTGCAAATTTCCAAAATAACCTCCGAGTTTAGTTTTAACAAAATTGTCCAGTGAGGGATTTTCTCAAACACATTGTATGCACACTGCTGTAGGTGTGATTTTTAATTACTTAGGTAAGTTACACAGTGGTGATTTTCATAAACCAAATCAACCCCTCAAGTGCTATAGGTGTTTTTCTAGTGATTCAATGCCAAGCAAATATGCATAATGGGAAATAAAGAACATTCAACATGCTGATCTGATATATCATATATGTATTGAGCCAGAATTATATTATAAACTGATATAAAGCCAACTGATATCAGATTTGAGTAAAGACAGACCTTACATTTAATTCAGCCATAAAAAGACACAATAATTGAGACAAGGAGAACTTGGAATACACAGTGAAATCTCAAGGCAACATACAGTCTTGTTTCTTATACCAAATCCCTGTGTGAAAGGTGGAAGAAAGCCTTCGAAACTGTCTTTCTCCTCTACAAACTCGTCCAGGACGACTCCAGCAAATCTGAAATCGCTTGGTACTGATAAAGGTGTATGCATAGGTTACATGAGTATATCAGCTCATACGCCCAGCCAGAGGTATCATGGCCTGTTTTGTTCCAACGACAGCCTCCAATACGTCCCACACATTAACAGGAAACTCGAGTTTGGATTTTCAACAAGACTACGCTCAGCCAGGAGTGAATGCGGCCCTGATACTGAGATAAATTTGGTCTCTCAACAACCAGATCTTGGTCCAATAGCTAGAAGATCTCTCTGCCTTAAAGAAAGGGAGGAAACTCGTCCTTTGAGCTGGGACTCCGACCCACACCAATTCAGAAATGCTTTGGTCCTCTCACTGAATGAACTTGGTCTCATAATCCATAGAATCGACCCACAGTTTATGGCAGTGTATGGCTCTCCTTTTAATGGCAAAATCGACCCGAACTTGGCTTGGAAACTTGATGCCCTCGTGGGTATTCTTCAGCCTGTCAAAATGAGATAGAAAACACTCTATGAGAAGGTAAAATCAACAGATAAGACCTCTTCACTTCAGTACCTGTTGACCATGTACATGTCCACAGTTCCAGGAAGCAGGGTATATAGCAACATATCAAAATTTTTAAGTCAATGTCATCATTGTAAATCCCAAATTCTACAAAATTATTGTAAATGATTCTAGTATGACTATTAAGCCATGTAACAACACTTAGGTAAGCCTATGATTCTTCTCAAAGAGTTTCGTCATAGGGAGTTTTTTAATGTTTCCAAATTATGTGTGTTTGTAAACACGGATAATTGGCAAAGTTTTTCTCCTAGATATACCCCAAAGCTAGGGTTGATCTCTTTGGTGAGGTCTTAGGTGAGTCCTACTGTTTATCGAGTCTGTGTATTTTTCATACTAGATCATGTGTTGTCGTAGAATTTGGTCAAGTCTCAAGAGTTTATGTCTATCTGTATTTCGCCTTCTAAGGGTTGATATTGTAATATTTTAATGTATAAGTGTTCTAGGAAATATTTTTGGTGAATGGTTCCTCATAATTAGAACACATTACCAAAATATTTTTAGATGTACTTATAGGGTGGAAAAATAATTAATCCCTTCTTGAGTCTTTTTTATTTTAATTTCTGGCAAAAGATAAAAATTAAATTAGCCACAAAATTATCCAAAAAATAAAAAGAAGGGAAAATTAATTACCCTCCAAGTGGAAATATCATCAAAAATTATTTGAGGCACTAGGTATGTTAGATTTCAAGGAGAGGTATCGTTGACCAAGACTATTCTCGCTTCACCATGACTTCTCTTTGCCACTTATTTTTGAGACTAACTTCAAAATAGATAAGGATCAAGGGATATACTTAAACTAGGCATATAATAAAAATCAATCAAGATTCTTGCATCACACCTAGATCGTAGGGTTTGCGTTTCATATAGGATAACAGAGCATCTAAGCAACAATTGTTCATCTGGTCCCCTAATATTTAATCGATCTAAAGCAAGTAGTTGACTCCATAAGGCACTGGTATCATAAATAATTCAATCTAATCTCGTAATTTGCTAAAAACAACCAAGTGGCTAGGCCATTCAATCCTGTCTCCCTGACTTGTTGGTTACCGACGAGTCTTTCATTTTCACATTTCATAGGGACTACCCCCCATAGCTTGCTATTGGGAGACAACTAGAACGAAGTGGGCGGGCATCAGAGTGATAACCCCTGCCTTGAGTCATTTTCGCACCATGCCTGTACAATCTAAGTGACAACAAAGTCAAAGACCAACTTACAGAGACAAATTTATTGAAAAACCACTGTTGGAAAATTGAAAACCATTTAGAACTCACCTACAATTGCATGTGATACGTTTAATGAATGCTTAGTTGAAGAATTTACTGAAAAACTCAGAAATTTGTAGCCATTAAGGAAATTTCCTTAGAAGGGATTTTACACTCTTCTATACTAATCATTATTATGCTTGTTATATATATATATATATATATATATATTAAATTATTCATAACATTGTCTTCCTCTTCAGAATGCTTTGTCCACAAAGCTTATTGCTAATAAGACGTGTCATCTATTTCTTTGTCTTGTAATCTATTCACACTTTTTGAATTTCTTCAAGTTGTCATCTTCGCTAATACAAGATGATAGGATCCTTTGAGTGATAAACAAAATTGTCGACCTGAGAAGGGATCTGACCATCCTAACTTAATCTTCTGTGGAATCTCGTAGCTATTGGATATTTCAGATGACCTTTTATCATAAGACTGAATTGTGGTGACATCGACATTCTTTGGAACATAAGTCACTTGTCTCTTGTAATGCCCTATTTTTAGTTTCCCTTATGCGGCTAGGATGGATTTCCAGGGTTTGTGACAACTTGGTCATGGGAGAGAGATTTTGTTAAAAGTGGGCCCGAAGAGTTGTGGAGGAGTTTATGGGGTCTGACTAGGATCACTCACAACATTTCACCACTAGGGTTTGTTTTGCACAACTTAGTCTTGGTTTCGCTGCATTACAACAATTCCTGTAAAATGGGGTTATTATTGAGCATATCTTAATTAAATACACTTAAGGTGTCGTTTTGGCAGGAATATATGATGAAATGTATGTGTAATAGCTCGTTGGAACCAGAACAAAGAGATCTACAGGATGGGATGGTGAAAAGTGACTTTTAGTGGCCAAAGAGATCGTAGAGGCAGGTTTACCATTTTCCTAGATTAAAAGTGACTTTCAATTAGTCATTCAATTAATTAAAAAGGGAAAATGCTGAATTGAAGAAAAATGCTAGAAGGGGGAAAGTGACTTAAATAAAATAAAACAAAAGTCACTTAAATAAAGTAAAGTGGAAAATATTCTAGAATGGAAATAAAATAATAAAATAAAGTGCTTCTAGAAGGTTGGAGAGGAATCCATTTGATCTTTAAAAGGGAGAGAAACAAATTGTTTGGGACATTTTGGAGTTGGTTAATTTTCTTATTGGAGAGGTTTGAGATTAAGGTTCTCAGCTTTCAGCAAGCCCGAGGACAAAAACCCTTGGGTTTCCTATTGTGAGTTGGACGAAAACCCATCTCGCCATTGAGGAGATTTCTGTTGATTTGGAGTAGCATCGGATGTGCTCTAGCCACAAAAAATGGTGGACAGGCTAAAGCATATGAGTTCTCCAATACCCAGAAATGGTTTGGGCAGAATCTAACCAGTTTGGGAGATATTAAAATAATTAATATTTTTAGTAAGTCTAAACTTAGGGAAAATAAAATATTAATGTGAATTAATATAAAACTGAATTAGAATGGTCCAAAAGTCATGGATCAAGCCAGACCTAATCTTAGCAGTTGATTAGGGATTTAATCTTGGTTGTTGAATTGTCAACGAAAAAAGTATAAGAGGAGGCTTGAGGGCCACTTGGAGAACACATCGAGTTGACCAAGAATTCGATTTTCTGGGGCACGACTTGCTGAGGAAATCGAAGGAGTGATCAGAGTTGCAGCTGAGGGGTAGTGAATACAAAAGCAGAGAGGCAGAGAGGGTATCGGGAACATCAACGCAGAAGCCGGGAGAGGGTTGACGCAGAACCAACCAGAGGCCATGCAGAGGCAGCCAGGAGCTGTGCAGAGCCCAAGGAGGGCCAGCGTGGGAGACAAAGAGGCTATAGAGGTTGACGCAAAGCCCCGAGAGGCTGACGTTGGGCTGGCGCTGGGCCAAAGACGCTGATGCAGACCCTAGAGGCTGACATTGGGAGATTTCGTGGGGCAGATTGGGGTTGATATCTGTCTCCGACTGAGAGGTACTACTGCCGAGGGCATTCTCTGTTGGGTGAGCCATTTATGACACCCAAATTGTATTCTGAAACTGCTTAATAATAAAACCCTCAGATGCTGGTTTTCCCGCATTGGGTTTTTTCCAGGGACATTAGTCCAAAAATAATGGTGTCACTTGTGTGCTTGTTTTTTCCTTCAGTTGATGATTTGTATGTGTTGAGACTATACTTGTATTTATTTTCAGTGTTTACATGGTAAATAACCTGTTAATTAACAGAATAAGTAGGAAGAAATAAATCAGAAAGTATATGAAGGATTTCTAACAGTGAGACTTAGAAATTCCAACAATTTCACCTAGAAATCTTACAGTGCTTCAACGGTATTACTGGAGATCAAATCTACAACAAATCTAAAGATTAGAGTGAGGATCATTCAAGTTCTCAATTTGGGCATCAATGGAGTTCCAGTTTGGGAGGCTAGATCCAATGTGGTAACAAATATGTTTTGAGGCTCAATCTAGTTTGCAGCAGTTGAGGGTTTATCTCAGCTATTCTTCAATTATTCGTATGGCCATGTGTTAAATTGGCAACTAGGGCCAAACTCCATGTGGGTCGGCTTATTTGTACTGCTGATATTTTTATTGGATCCCTCTCGTCGAGAGGTGTAGGATTGATCCAAAGATCATCCAATTCCGATAAGTATTTATGGAGATATGAATTTATTTTGTTTATGTAATTATTATCAAGCCGACCAGCGCTTGAGTAGGCTCAGAAGCCCAATAGACGTGTCTATTCATCATCCAACTTTTAGTATAAATTGGTGAGGACTTGAAGTCGTTTTTCACACACTTCATATGTGATCTCCTCTCCACGTCTCTGGGTTTTTGGAAATGGAGAGACACAAGAAGTATATGTGTTGGCTTAATAAGCCCTAGCCGCAGTCTCAAATGAAATCATTTGTATATACGCAGCAATGGAAACAGAACTTGCCCTAACTAAACTCAGGGCAGAGATCCTTACATGCAGTTAGATTATGGAAGACATTACGTTGAGAAATTTCATACGTTGTAATAAATTCATCTAGCTGTTGTTACAGGAGACCTTTTATACGCTGAAATGGGTACATCTAGCTGCAGATCATAGTGAATGTAATACGCATTTCATGGATGTGATACGCTCTTCTTAAAGAGAAGTAATACGTTGTCCAGAAGACATATCACGCATCAAGATAAAACGAACGCTGTCATACCCTAGATCTGGCAGCGTGGTTGAAGAACACAGTCATGTATGGAATGTTGTCATACCCTGGATCTGGCAGCGTGGTAGAGATACATAGAATATGTATGCATCAACTGGATTTGGCAGCGTGGTGGAAATACGTGGAATATATGCCGTGACCCTGGATCTGGCAACGTGGTGGAAATACGTGGAATATATACCGCAGGGCATATATCATTGTCATAGTCATATACGCTCAACGCAGGTGGATATGCAGCGACACAATGAATATATATACGCACAGTAATACACGCAGGTGCATACTCAGCTACTTCATGAATGGTTGTACTATGGGCATACATGCTGTTATGGATAATGCAGTCATGGCATTATAATATCGGTCATGGCATTAGTATAACGCAGTCATGCTACTATAAATAGCAATGCATATATATGTTGTTGAATAGCGTAGCTATGGGCATACATGCTATGAATAATGCAATCATGACAATATATATACGCTGGCAAATACATGTTGTAATACCACAGTCATGATATACACATAGCATGCAGATGCGTTGTCATATCAGCTAAACGTAGTCTTGTTCAGTGGAATTGTGTCAACATATTCAATGACATGGCATGAAAGACACTCTATGTAGAATATGGACATCATGAGATATATAGGCAGAATGAAGTAGATCATGGACACCATGATGTATGAGTAGCGTGATGTAACATGATGAAGGTCATGGGCAACACAGTGATGTATGAGAGCATGAGCAGCATGCTGATCATGGGCAGCATGATGGTGCTACACAGTAAGGTGCAGCAAATGGACGAGATGCAGCACGATGATAGGTGAAGGAGTCACCTTGAGAATCAGTTGAAGCAGAATGTCTTCAACTGATCTCATCATGATATGAAATGATCTATGCTAGATCTAGATAAGTCAAAGTATTGACTGCTGTTGTAAATGTACTCTCTCTCTCTTTCTCTGCTGAACTTTGAAGATAAAAGAAGATTTGATCAAAGGGTTTCCCCACACATTGTGGGGTTTGTCCCTGGCTCGCGCCATATT
>APFE031279391.1:165955-203849 GCA_000404065.3 Pinus taeda | reverse complement strand
GATAGTACAGTCGGACTTATGGATCAACGGATGGAGTTCTCCCTAGTTGAGAGGGAGTGTTAAATTGGAAACTAGGGCCAAACTCCATGTGGGTCGACTTATTTATGGCAGCTGATATTGTTATTGGATCCCTCTCGTTGAGAGGTGTAGGATTGATCCAAAGATCATCCGATTCCGATAAGTATTTATGGAGATATGAATTTATTTTGTTTATGTAATTATTATCAAGCCAACCAGCACTTGAGTAGGCTCAGAAGCCCAATAGACGTGTCTATTCATCATCCAACTTTTAGTATAAATTGGTGAGGACTTGAAGTCGTTTTTCACACAATTCATATGTGATCTCCTCTCCACGTCTTTGGGTTTTTGGAAATGGAGAGACACAAGAAGTATATGTGTTGGCTTAATAAGCCCTAGCCGTAGTCTCAAATGAAATCATTTGTATATACACAACAATGGAAACAGAACTTGCCCTAACTAAACTCAGGGCAGAGATCCTTACACGCAGTTAGATTATGGAAGACATTACGTTGAGAAAATTCATACGTTGTAATAAATTCATCTAGCTGTTGTTACAGGAGACCTTTTATACGCTGAAATGGGTACATCTAGCCGCAGATCATAGTGAATGTAATACGCATTTCATGGATGTGATACGCTCTTCTTAAAGAGAAGTAATACGTTGTCCAGAAGACATATCACGCATCAAGATAAAACGAACGCTGTCATACCCTAGATCTGGCAGCGTGGTTGAAGAACACAGTCATGTATGGAATGTTGTCATACCCTGGATCTGGCAGCGTGGTAGAGATACATAGAATATGTATGCATCAACTGGATTTGGCAACGTGGTGGAAATACGTGGAATATATGCCGTGACCCTGGATCTGGCAACGTGGTGGAAATACGTGGAATATATGCCGTGACCCTGGATCTGGCAACGTGGTGGAAATACGTGGAATATATACCGCAGGGCATATATCATTGTCATAGTCATATACGCTCAACGCAGGTGGATATGCAGCGACACAATGAATATATATACGCACAGTAATACACGCAGGTGCATACTCAGCTACTTCATGAATGGTTGTACTATGGGCATACATGCTGTTATGGATAATGCAGTCATGGCATTATAATATCGGTCATGGCATTAGTATAACGCAGTCATGCTACTATAAATAGCAATGCATATATATGTTGTTGAATAGCGTAGCTATGGGCATACATGCTATGAATAATGCAATCATGACAATATATATACGCTGGCAAATACATGTTGTAATACCACAGTCATGATATACGCATAGCATGCAGATGCGTTGTCATATCAGCTAAACGCAGTCTTGTTCAGTGGAATTGTGTCAACATATTCAATGACATGGCATGAAAGACACTCTATGTAGAATATGGACATCATGAGATATATAGGCAGAATGAAGTAGATCATGGACACCATGATGTATGAGTAGCGTGATGTAACATGATGAAGATCATGGGCAGCACAGTGATGTATGAGAGCATGAGCAGCATGATGGTGCTACACAGTAAGGTGCAGCAAATGGACGAGATGCAGCACGATGATAGGTGAAGGAGTCACCTTGAGAATCAGTTGAAGCAGAATGTCTTCAACTGATCTCATCATGATATGAAATGATCTATGCTAGATCTAGATAAGTCAAAGTATTGACTTCTGTTGTAAATGTACTCTCTCTCTCTTTCTCTGCTGAACTTTGAAGATAAAAGAAGATTTGATCAAAGGGTTTCCCCACACATTGTGGGGTTTGTCCCTGGCTCGCGCCATATCTTGTGTCCTCTTGTCTTGGCTTGTCTTCTGCGTTTTATATTTATGTTCTATCTACAGTTTATCGTAATGCTGATGTGATTGCTAACTGTGAAAATTTAAATAAATTGCTCTAGCATAGAACATACCTAAACTTAACACCATGTAACATCTATTTTTGTATTAATATAACAAAAGTTGGGATTTGTTGCATATATTTAATTTTGTATTTTGCCTAATATTTTTATCGATGCCTTGTTTTGGGTTTTATTTGCTAGTGCATATTGGCGTAATCTTTGTGAGTTTTGATTAAAAAATAAACGACATAAATTTTATAAAGAAATTCCCTGTAATTCAACGAAGATATCCAGGCGAGATATTACAGTGGTATTAGAGCATGATTTTGGCTAGCTGTGGGTTAAAATCAAAGTTGTCGTATTGTTCCTAAAGAATAAAGGAGCCAAGTTCGTGGGTTAAATTTCTTAATTAGTTTGTTCGCGAATAAATGCTGCAAGTGATTTCTCAAAGTGTTGAAGAGAACATATTGGACAAAGTAATATTGGTTTGTAGGGCTTGTTACCCACTATTTTGTGGGTAATATCCCTAGGAGAATTTTTTTCTCCAAGATGGTCCTCAGCTGGTAGCCAGCAGCCACCAGCTAGCTCATTGTGCCATCTTCTTCGCCACTTGAGCCAACCATGTGGTCCCTCGCCCATTTGCCATGATCGTATGTTTGAAGGTGGGCCTCCCGAATCTAAAGGTATGCCTTATCATTTGGAAATTGAGTATTGTAGTTTGCTTATCATGGACACTTCTGGGCATGGATTAATGGGGGGATTCGACAGAAAAAATGGGCTAGGTCTGTGCTTTTGTCCCCGAGACCCCTCTTAGGAATTAACCTTGGATTTTAGTCCCGTGGGATCTCTTTTATTGACCATTTCGTTTTGTGAAAATTCCTAATCCTCAAGCAATCCCTACTACAACAAATCTGAATCTACTTCACCTACTTGATTTTAATATACATTATCAAGTTATTCTATGAATACTGAAGCGAATTATTTCTGCAGCCTACACTACTTTAATATTTGATTACATGAAACAGAAAACTAAGCAAAGAACAAGATACTAGGACAGTTATTTTTTGGACAAAATATTCCTCGGAAAAACCCAATGCGGGAAAATCGGTGCAACAACTCTGAGGGTTTTCTATTATTAAGCAGTAATTTTGAATACAAATGCTGGATGCACTCCCGGCAATCCAGTGACAGAGAAACACAATGGCGGAAAAATTGAGTGAGTTTTACCTCACTTCACCCAGTAGATTCGGCTGATCCGACAACAAAACTGGCTAACCTCGACTACTTATGTGTTGGCCCTGCGTAGGTCTTGTGTCATCCTTACAGGCTCTGCGCTGTCTCTTCTGCCCACTGTCTCCCTTCCCGGCTGTTCCGGCAGTTCCCTGTCAGTGCCGGCTTTCTGCATGGATGGCAGCTTCTGCTTCTGCGCTGGCCCTTCTGGATTTGTGTCAGGCTTGCGTGGGCCCATATTGGCCCAACGTTAGTCCTTCTAGCTGTTGCACCGCCTCCACAAGCTTCTCTCCGCCTCTCTGTCAGTAGTCCCGAACTATCCCTGCCCCTCTGCTGCAACTAATCACCTAGTTCGAATTTCTCAGGTTCTTAGCTCCAGAAATCGAACTCTAGATCAATTTGTTCTCTCCGTGTGTGTTTCTAAATGAACCCCAAGTCTCCTTATACTTTTCTCGTTGAGACTTCAACGACCGAGCTTAAGTCTCTAATCAACGGTTAAGATTAAAACATGACTTGATCCGCCTTCTAGATCGTTCTCACCCATATTTTGATTAATACCCATTAATATTTTAATTTTCCTAAGTTCAAATTTAGGGACCCCATTAAAAATATTAATTATTTTAATAAAATACAATTTGGGTGGAATTTCACCAAACGGTTCCCGGGTTTTCTAGAACTCGTGCTTTAGCTTCTCCACCAATTTTCTTGGCTAGAGCACATCCGATGCTACCAAAAACTAGCACTCCCTCTTGTTGATTTGGGGTAGCATCAAATGTGCTCTAGCCATGAAATTTGGTGGAGAGATTGGGGCACATGAGATCTCCAATACCGAGAAAGGGTTTGGGCGGAATCTAAACAGATCAGGAGATATTAAAATAATTAATATTTTTAATGGAGTCCCTAAGTCTAAACTTAGAGAAAATAAAATATTAATATGTATTTATATGAATCTGTGTTAGAGTGGTCCACAAGACATGGGTCGAGCCAGATCTAATCTTAGCCGTTGATTAGGGACTTAATCTTGGCTGTTGAGATGTCAACAGGAAAAGTATAAGAGGAGGCTTGGGGGTCACTTGGAGAATACTCCAGAGGATTAGTCATTTTATTCTCTAGAGCGGGTAAGAGAGATAGGATCAGTGATCGAGAGAGCAGCTGAGAGGCATTGAGTACAGAGAGATAGAGAGGCAGAGATAGTGTCGGGATAGCAGCAGAGCAACCAGGGAGAGAGACGCAGGAGTAGCCAGTGCTCACGTAGGGCCACGTAGAGGCAGCTAAGTGCTGCGTAGAGCACCAGAGGGGCCAGCATAGCTGACGCAAAGGCTCAGAGAGGTGACGCAGGGCCTCCTGGCGCTGATGCAGGCCAAGATAGGCTAACGTAGTGCCAACGCTGGGCTAGGAGAGGCTGGAGCAATCTAGATTGGGTAGACGCTGGTGTTTCTGGGGCAGATTGGTGCTGAGTAGCTGCCGGAAGGATTATTCGGGGTTTCAGCCAGTAGATTTGTCAGAAACCTAGAGGTATTACTGTTAAGGAAATTCTCTATTGGGTAGGCCAGTTTCGGCACCAAGATTGTACTCTGATATTGCTTAATAAGAAAATCCTCAGATAGTTGCTGGTTTTCCCACATTTGGTTTTTCTGGGGACATTAGTCCAAAAGTAATGGTGTCATGTGGTGTGTTTATTCTTGTTTCTTTTAGTTGCTGATCTGTAATATGTTGAGCATGCACTGGTGTTTATTTTCAGTATTTACTCTGTAAATAATTTGTTAAGGAAAAATAACAAGTAGTTAGGAATAAATCAGAAAAAGTGCATGAAGGGTTTCTAAATTCTAACTAAGTAAACTTAGAAAATTCAACATGGTATCAGAGCATGATTGCAGATCACAGGAGGACTAAAAACATCAACCGAGCGGAGCAATAGCAGCAGAAAACAGTTGTCTCGAGCTGATCGAAGTTGTTTCTAGCAACGCAGAAGCCAAGGAGTGAGACGCAGAGCCAGCGAGGGCCACGCAGAGGAAGCCAGGAGCTGCGCAGAGCCCCAGAAAGGCCATCATTGCTGACGCAGAGGGCCAGAGGGCTGACGCAGGGCATCCCAGGGTTGATGCAGTCCCATCTGGGGTGACGCAGAGCCAGCGTGAGGCAGAGAGGGGCTGACGCAGACCCATCTGGGGTGACGCAGAGCCAGCGTGAGGCAGAGAGGGGTTGATGCAGACCCATCTGGGGTGACGTAGAGAGGTAGAGAGGAGCTGACGCAGTTCACAGAGACGCAGTTGCTGGGGTCTAGAAGGCTGCAGGAATATTGCAGAGTGGAGCTTGTGAGGTACTATAGTCACAATAGTACGTGACAGAGCAGGGCCAGAAGAGTTGTTACCGAGGGTTTCTAGCCAAGGAACCGGGATTAGAAGTGCAGCTGCACAAGGCAATCGAGTAGGGGGCATCTCGACAAGCGGCAGAAGGATATCCAGGAGGGAAATCAGGACTCAGAGGGAGTCCAGAAGAGAACTTCCATACGGGAAGTAGAGACTTAGAGGAGTTGGAAAGAGAACTTCAAGGAAGGAAGTAGAGGAGCATCATGGCACTACCCGAGGTAAGATACCAGGATAGACTAGACGGAGCATCAAACTTTGCAGTTTGGAAGGCCATAATCTTATCAGTGCTTGACAGGAATCATGTCAAGAACTTCGCCTTGAAGGTAATAGCTTTCCCAGTCGACCCCAATGATAATTATAGGTATGAAGAGGCAATGGCGAGAGCCAAGTGCATTATCTTTGATGGGGTCAAGGATCATGTGGTACCACATATAGCCGAGAAGGAAACGACATTTGAGATGTGAGAGGCTCTTAAGAAGCTGTATCTGTAATGACTTGCCTATAAATAAAATACGAGTATTAGCATACATACGAGACCTCCATACGATAGCTACGTATGCATGGACCTGCATGTATCGCACTATATGTAAACTAGTTACTACAGGAGGAGATATAAATTAAGGTAATAAATTAATACCTTACCAAAGTATCATATATATGATAAGTCCTTGAAACCAGCAAAAATATTAATTTTAAAAGTACAGATTAAAATTTACAATTTAAAATTAATAAAATAATAATATAAATTAAATAAAAATTATATAATTTAATTAATTCATTAAAAAAAATAAAATAAACCTTATTAAATCAAACTACGTAACAAATAAAAATCAACGAAATCAAATGAGATTCGATTTCATAAAAGTTACACGTAACCAAAATATTGACACGAAGAAGAAAAGAAGGCGGTGGATGAGGAAATAAAAGAAGGGAACAACCATTTTGAAGGCGGGTAGCGGAGTTGAGAACAATTTTGGACACTGTAGTACAACTATGAAGGAAACTTAAGTCTTGATTATACTGATGTTTTTGGGCACGGGGGAATCAGATTGCTTTAATTGAAAGCTTTCTGAGACTGAGTACCTAGGTTGTACTCAGTTCTGCAGGAAGGTTTTGGCCGTTTTAGTAACGTAGCCGAACAAGAATTGCAACAAAGCAGAGAGATTGTCAGCAAAGTAGACATGTTAGTATTTATTAGATTAATTAATTAAATTCTGTATGTAAAATTTCATGTTCTGCGATTTTAAAATTAGCTTGAGATTGTGTTCTTACAGTTTGGTATTAGAGCTTAGTTCAAACTCTCAGACCTATTAAGTCTGTTAAGATTTATAGATTTAAATCTGTTAAGATAAGGTTACAGTTGAATTCAAAAAATTACTGAAATCTTGAGTGAAGAATAAACAAATAGAAAGGTCTTACACTCACTGAAGCAAAGGTACATCCAAGCTTAGAAAATAAGAGAGTTATGAATGAATAAGCCACAGTATTATAACGAATAAGCCATAGTATTATATCAAATCTTTTGTATGCAAATTTCAAAAAAAATATAATACATTGATGAGGATTTTAAAGATGATTTCATCAGAGAACAAGCAAACTTTGGCATGATGATTTACATTTGCAACGATATTTTTGCACCTGCTTTACAGTCAATATGGAAGTGACTACACATTTGTACAATTGAGCACTAGCCGAAGTAGTAAACCCTTACGCACTTGTCTTAATTCCTTGCTTTTGGGTAAATTTGTTTAAACCCTTGCTGAACTGGTTTATGCCCACGGCTGCCATACCTGGTGTTAATGGTAATAAGTTATAAGTCGAAATTGCAGAGTCAATAAAATATATATACATATATAAATATATGCTGTAATTTTTTTATAAATTCATACTTTCTATTCAAGGAAATTTGCATTAGCTGTCTTCATTATTCTGTCTTTCCCATGCCTCCTTACCCATCTGTAGTTGTTCCGCTATCAAATTCGAACTCGATGTATCAAGCTGCAAATGTATAAGCAGCGTGATTCGATACCTTGACCTCTACCTGCAAGAAGATGGACTTAGTAGAGAGAATGATATGTAGCCACACAATATATATTAGCCACAAATCTACAGACCTCCAGGCGCTAAGAATGCCACGGTCCTCCCTCACCCGTTCTCAATAGTTTGACGCGTGAGAACCCATTTCGTGAGTGGCACTTGGTGTCATATGATATTGGTTGACGTATGTCAACCACCAGCGAAACCTCGTGGTTATAAGGTGGATGCTCCATCCACCACGTAAATATTATATGCACAGTTAAATGTATCGATATATTATTATTTGCTTAATTTTAAATTTAGACTTAAATTTGTATTTCGGAAATATAGTTATGATAATATATTCCGTTAATTCCAAAGTTTTGGAAACAACACAATGGAATTCAAATCTTGCACCACCGCATAACCAAATGACTACCGTCACACCATGGATGAGGAAATAAAAGGAGAAGGGAAAAACCATTTTGAGGGGGTGCAACGGAGTTGAGAACAATTTTGGATACTGTAGTACAACTATGAAGGAAACTTGAGTCTTGATTATACTGATGTTTTTGGGCATGGGGGAATCAGATTGCTTCAATTGAAAGCTTTCTGAGACTGAGTACCTAGGTTGTACTCAGTTCGTCATGGAGGTTTTGATCGTTTTAGTAACGCAGCTGGACAAGAATTGCAACAGAGCAAACAAATTGTTAGCAAAGCAGATAGGTTGGTATTCATTAGATTAATTAATTAAATTCTGTATGTAAAATTTCTTGTTCTGCTATTTTAAAATTAGCTTGAGATTGGGTTCTTACAGTATTAGCATACTTCTGTGCAGAGAAGAATGCTGCTCGAGAATCAGATGAGGTCGTATCAGATGAAGAAGGGACAATCGATTGACACCTTCCTCGAAGGACTCAATGAGATCCGAGACCAGTTGACTACTATAGGAGTGACACCAGATCGAGAGCTAATGGTGAGGACAACCCTGAATGCTGTCTCAGAAGACTGGGAAGTATTTGTCCAGAGTATACTGAGCAGAGGGACACTTCCACTGTGGGACGAGATGTGGGTAGCTCTTCGCCAAGAAGAGATCAGATCGCAGTTGAAGACAGGTAGCAGTAGCAAGGGAATCAAAGTGAAGCAGGAGGAGGAAGATGTGGCCCTAACATCTAAGGGGAAGCAGGAAAAGCGGAAGAAGAAAGATCTCTTCAAGATCAAGTGCTTCCACTGTGGGGCACTGGGTCATTATGCGACCCAGTGTCCAAGGAAGAAGAGTAAGTGAGAGTCTTCCGAAACTAAGGCAGTGCCAGCACGGGCAGAGAAGGAAGTTCCAACAGACCATAATTGTGCCATGTGTGCACACGCACCACTTGAGCGGAAGTGGGGAGAAATCGAGCTGTAGTTAGGAGGACTACAGGTGATGAGGGGCAGGATCCTTGAGGTACCCAGACTCTTGGATTAGACCTTGCTATGAGAGCCCCGACAAGTAGTAGGACTGGCTGAGTGGGTAGAGATGGATGCGGATGGAGCGGCAGAGAGAGCTACAGTGCAGGAGTCTCGAGACAGTGCAAAGCTAGCAGGCTGCAACAGTGCGAGAGGCACAGGAGTGTTGCACCAGTGCAGGAAGGCACAGAGAGGTGTGCAACGGTGCGAGATGTAGGGAGTTATTGCAGCAATGTAGAGGTTAGAGAGAGGAAGCACTTGTCAACGGCAGAGGGAGCTTCAGCATCCGTGGGTGTTTCTAGCCCAACAGGGAGGTCAGTTGGGAGATCAGTTACTTACTTCTCAGTAACTGAGTTGCAGTGCAGTAGTGGGTAGCACGATGCAACATGATGAGAGGAGGTGCAGTGCAGATGCAGTGCTGGGAGGAAGGACCAGCAACAGCACAGATGCAGAGGGAGCTTTCGTACAAATGCAGTAGTGGCAGTGGCAAAACCATGGGCAGCAGTACAAGATGCAATAGTGTAGAGGATGTTGGGTAGGAAGGCCTAACATCAGCACAAGTACTGATGCTGGATGATCAAAGTAATACTCAGTGAGGAGTATTGCTAGAGCATAATCCTCGCTAAGAGGGAGTGTTGATTTGGGGTAGCATCGGATGTGCTCTAGCCAAGAAATTTGGTGGAGAGGTTGGGGCACATGAGATCTCCATTACCCAGAAAGGGTTTGGGCAGATTCTAAACAGATCAAGAGATACTAAAATAATTAATATTTTTTATGGAGTCCCTAAGTCTAAACTTAGGGAAAATAAAATATTAATGTGTATTAATATGAATCTGTGTTAGAGTGGTCCAAAAGACATGGATCAAGCGAGATCTAATCCTAGTCGTTTATTAGGGACTTAATTTCGGTTGTTGAGATGTCAACAGGAAAAGTATAAGAGGAGGCTTGAGGGTCACTTAGAGAATACACCAGAGTGACCAGTCATTCTATTCTCTAAAGCGGGGTTTGCTAAGAGAGATAGAATCAGTGATCGGAGAGCAACTGAGGGGCATTGAGTACAGAGAGGCAGAGATAGTGCCAGGATAGCCGCAGAGCAGCCAAAGAGAGATGCAAGAGCAGCCAGTGCTCACGCAAGGCCACACAAAGGCAGCTAAGTGCTGTGCAGAGCACCAGAAGGGCCAGCGTCGCTGACGTAGAGGCTTAGAGAGCTGACGCAGGGCCTCCTGGGGCTGACGCAGTGCCATCGCTGGGCTAGGAGAGGCTGACACAGTCGAGATTGGGCGGATGCTGGGGTTTCTGGGGCAGATTGTTGTTGTGTAGCTGCCGAAAGTATTATTCGAGGTTTCAGCCAGTAGATTTGTCAGAAACCTAGAGGTATTACTGCTAAGGAAATTCTCTATTGGGTAGGCCAGTTTTGGCACCCAGATTGTACTATGATATGCTTAATAAGAAAACCCTCAGATAGCTACACCAGTTTTCCCACATTGGGTTTTTACGAGGGACATTAGTCCAAAAATAATGGTGTCATGTGTTGTGTTTGTTCTTGTTTCTTTTAGTTGCTAATCTATAATATGTTGAACATGCACTGGTGTTTATTTTCAGTGTTTACTTTGTAAATAACTTGTTAAGGAAAAATAACAAGTAGGTAGGAATAAATCATAAAAAGTGCATGAAGGGTTTTTAAGTAAACTTAGAAAATTCAACACCTCTTAGCGATGAAAGTGCTCTAGCAACAATGTCCAATTGCATGCTGCTGTGTCTCTGAAGCACCTCCTTTCTGCACTGTTGTTGCCACCAACACTGTGCAGCTGCTGCTACTGTACTGCTACCCATGACACTGCCACTGCCACTGCTGCATTTGTACTACAACTCCCTCTGCATCCGCTGCTAACACTGCCACTACTAGCTCTGCACTGCGTCATTTTCAATTGCTGCTGCTCAGCAACGGAAAGGCATCCAAAATTTCTGAACTTACTGTGTTCAGTATAATACCATGTGAATGTCAGAATCTGACTGCTACTAGTCTCTAACCCTCTGAATCTTTCTACGCTGCTGCTGACTTTTGCACTATGCCATCTGCACTGCTGTGACCTGTCAACCTTGCTCTGTGTTGATCAACTCCTGGTCTCGGGCTACCGCATCTATCCTCCAAACAATCCATTGCATCATCTGACACTAAGTCCATCTCGCCACTGTTGAATCTCGGGCTCCCGTAGTAAGGAATTGATCCAAGAGGTGGATTCCTCAAGGATCCTGCCCACATGTAGTCCTCCCGACTATAGCTCAATACCACCGCATTTTCCTCTTGGAGATGCGTGGGCACTCATGGAAAACTCCTCTTTGTCGATCTTTGCTGGAGCAGCCTTAGGATCATGTTTCTCATCCTTATCCTTTTGCTTCAAGGGATACTGGGATGCAAAGTGGCCCAACTCGCCACATCTGAAACATTTCACCTTCAAAATGTCCTTCTTCCGCTTCTGCTTTTGCTGTCCCTTTGATGCTAGAGTTGCGTTCTCCTCCTCCTCCTTGGTCTTTGTGCCACTCCCACTACTGCCATTAAGGTTGACCGAAACTAGGTCCCTCCTTTATTCTTCTTGTTGAAGAGCTGCCCACATCTCCTCCCATGAAGGTAGTCTTTCCCCGCCCAATATACTTTGGACGAAGACTTGCCATTCATTCGAGACTCCATTCAGGGCAGCCCTTACCATCGCGGTAGACTGAGGAGTGGACCCCAATGCAAGAAGCTGGTCTCTAGTGTCCTAAAGACGTTGAAGATAGGATTTAACTCCTCCCTTCTGCATCAATGTCTGCTGCAACTTTTGTTCTAGGTACATCTTCCGTTGTTCGAAAGAGCCTTCATATAGTGAAGACAAAGCTTCCCACATCTCTCGGGTGGTATCTTTGCCTTGCAAGTGTGAGATCACATGATCTCGAACTCCATCGAGTATGAACCTCTTTGCCTTCCCTTGCTCAGCTGTAATATCCCGTTTCCGAGATAACCCTCAAACCCAACAAACTCCAACCAAATACGTACAGATGATATAATAACCGAGAAACCTCAAGAGATAAAAATAATAGTGGTGCAACATATTATATTATAAACACGGAATACAAGCAGATACTCGAGAAATGCAGAGAGAAATGCTAAGCCATTTTATTATACTGAGTAATGGAATGAGTACAGGAGGTGATCAGAAAGATGGCACCTTGACTTGCTCAATGCAAGTGAAGAAATACACTCAACATAGCAAAGAAATGGCTTCTCTCTGAACTGCGTCCAAGCTGCTAGAGAACTGCAGTGTTGTTGCTGCTGCTAGAATCAAATGAGGATTTGGGGCTGTTCCCCTCTTCAGAAAACGCTGAAACTCTGGAATCCGCCTCTACTCAATAAACCGAGAAAAACCCAGAAAGCTTTTCTGAAATGGCCGACCCCCGAAAATCACCCCCTTGGGGATCTACACTGTCCCTCTAGGCCCTGCGCTGCCACTGAGTAAAATCCTCCAAAATTTTGCCCGAAAATCTGCCAAAATCCTCCAATATGCTAGGGCTGATCCCTTGCTCAATCTCCCAGCTCAAATCCTCCACAAAACCCCCCCAATTCGGAACTGCCTACGGAAGAACTGCGTCCCTCTCTCAAGATTGTGCAGTCCTCAAATGCTCAGCTCCTCCCCAAAGCCAAAGATCAATCCTACTGCAAAAGACTGCTGAAACTACCTTGCCGAGTAGGCACTCGAAGTCCCCTGGGGCTAAGGGTGAGATCTCCGAACGAAGACACTCAATGCACTAAACAATGCTACAGACAGGCTAAATAGCCAGCATGCTCTAAGTTGAAGTCACTATCTCAAAATGCACATAATTGAATGCCCAAAATGAGGAGGCTCCCCCTCACCTTTATAGCGTTGGCCCCTCTCAAACCCTAAGCCAACCTTCTCCATCGTAGCCTCCCTCTCACCACGTGTTCCTACCATCTGCGCAGGCCCTCCAAGTGTTTACGTGGGCTCCTCTACGTGGTCCTTTGGCCCCCTTGGTTCCCCTTTAAGTTACAACGTTGTGCTACTAGGGAGTGACTTTATTCTGAAAGTGAGTTATGTCACTCTTTACTCACCTTTTTATTCATAACTAGCTATAGAAGGCAAAAATTGAGCAAAAATCGAATATTCCAATTAGCCATGGTTAATTAGGAATATCACAGTCTCCCCCGGCAAAATGTTGCTTGTCCTCAAGCAACTGAAGTGATGGATGCTGCAAAATTTTCTCGCTCTCCCAAGTGGCATCCTCATCTTGTAAATTCTTCTATCTCACCAAGAATTCCTGGACTGTCCTGCTCCGCAGCTGCCTCTCCCTGGTATCAATAATAGCCTCTGGCTGCAACACCAAATGCCCCTCATCATCCATGGGTGGTAGCTCATCTGTCACTGTCACTTGCTGCCCCAATGCCTTCTTCAGGCATGATACATGAAAAACGTTATGAATCTTGCTGCCTTGGGGCAGCTCCAACTCATATGCAACCTGTCCAATCCTGCGTATCACTTTGTATGGCCCATAAAAGCGGGGCTTGAGCTTCTCAGCCCCCTTTTGCTTCAGTGACGACTGTCAGTATGGCTGTAATCGGAGGTAGACCATGTCCCCTACCTCAAACTCTCTCTCCACCCGACCCCTGTCAGCATACAGCTTCTGTTGGTTCTGCGCTGTTGCCATGTTATCCTTGAGAGTTCAGAGAATATCCTGACTCTCTTGGATCCAAATCTTGGCTCTAGGAGCCGTGCTATCACCAAACATCACGTCAGCAACAGATAAAGGATGATACCCATACAAGGCATAGAATGGTGACATACCAATGGACATGTGATGTGTAGTGTTGTAGCAGTACTCCCCTAGATGCAGCCACTTCAGCCATGCTCTTTGCTGCCCACTGACATAGTTACGCAAGTAGCCCTCCAGCCACTTGTTAACTATCTCTGTTTGTTCGTTTGTCTGTGGGTGATAACTGGTACTCGGTGTCAACTCCGTCCCCGCTAGCCGAAAAAGTTCCTGCCAAAATCCGCCCATAAAACGGCTGTCCCTCTCACTGGTGATGGTCTTAGGAAGACCATGTAGCCTGAAGACCTCTCTGAAGAACAGCTCAGCCACCTGCGCTGCTGTGTGGTGTGTGGATATGGCGAAAAAATGTGCGTACTTTGTCAGTTGATCAACGACGACAAAGATGCAATGATTGCCCTATACCATGGGCAACCCTGTGATGAAGTCTATCGAAATACACTCCCATTTCCCCTCCGGAATGGGAAGTGGCTGCAATAATCCTGTGGGATGGCTTGTCTCCCCCTTGTTCCTCTGGCAAACATCGCAGTCCCGAACATGCTGGAGTACGTCCTCCTTGAGGCCCTTCTGTGAGAACCTCTCTCTAATGGCCCTGTAGGTTTTGGTAACCCCTGATGGCCGGCCATTGGTGAATCATGTGATGCCTAGAGTATCTTCTTCTTGAGATGAGATCCCTCAGTCAAGAAGATCCGGTCCCTGTAATAGATGATCTCATCAACCACCCTGTACCTGTCATCTGCCACCTGCCCATCCAGAACCTCACATGCAAATCTGTCCTTGGAGTACTCTACTAAGAGTCGAGCCCTCCAATTTGTGTCCAAGCTCATAAGAGACAACGTGGCTGATCTACGTGAAAGAGCATCTGCTACCATGTGGTTCTTACCCTTGACATACTCAATGTCAAAGTCATATGCTTGGATCTCACTGATCCACTTCTGTTGCCTCTCCTGTAGTTGCTTCTGCTCCAAAAAGAACTTGAGGTTGTTGTGATCAGTCCTCACCCTGAACCTGTTACCCACTAAATACTACCAGAATTTGGCCAATGCATGCATAATGGCGAGCATCTCCTTGTCGTACATGGAATACAACTTCTCGTGCGGAAGGAGCTTTCGGCTCTCAAAAGCTATAGGGTGACCTCCCTGCATCAAAACTGTGTCGATCCCCCTTCCTCGTCAGAACTTTTAGGGGTGCAGCAAGCTGTGAGAAACTCTTGACGAACTTCCGGTAGTAAGTACAAATGCCAATGAATCCTCGGAGTTCTGTCACGTTCTTCGGCTCCGGCCAATCTCTGATGGCCCTGATCTTCTCCTCGTGGACTCTCACTCTGTCCACCCCTATGATGTGTCCCAAGTACATCTTCGTCAACCCAAACTCACACTTGGAGAGCTTGGCATAGAACTGCTGCTCCTGCAAGATGCGTAACACTGTCTCAATGTGCTGGAGATGCTCCTCCCAAGTCCTTCTGTAAATGAGGATATCGTCAAAGAATACCAACACAAACTTCCTCAAGTGACTGCGGAAGATGTGATTCATACAAGACTGGAATGTAGCTGGGGCATTGGTTAGCCCAAAGGGCATCACCAAAAACTCAAAGTGCCCATAGTGGCACCGGAAGGCAGTCTTAGGAATGTCCTACTCCCTCACGCGAATCTGATGGTACCCAAATCTCAAATCAATCTTTTAGAAGAACCGTGCTCCTCTCAACTCGTCGATCCTGGGTATGGGGTACCTGTTCTTCAGTGTCTTCTTGTTTAGGGCCCTGTAGTCAATGCACATCCTCAATGTGCCGTCCTTCTTCTTCACCAACACCATAGAAGAAGCAAAAGGACTCGTGCTCGGCCGAATGTGCCCAAGAGCCAACAACTCCCGAATGGCCCGCTCAATCTCATCCTGATAGGCCTTGGGATGCCTATAGGGGGTAGTGATCATTGCCTGTATACCCTGCTCAAGCTCAATGGTGTGCTCAAACCCTTGGTCCGGTGGTTGTCCTGGCGGAATCTCCCCAAACACTATGGCATACCGGTCAAGGATGGACTGTATCTTTGGATGTACTGTCTGCCCTGTAGTCCCTACCTCTGATGCATGCAACTCCATTGCCCACTCTATGTCTCCCTTCCAGAAGACTGCCTCCATCCGATGAGCCGAAACAGTCTGAGGCGGATATGTGTGCTGTCCCCGTATCTTCTCATGCCTCCCTGTCTTCTCATCATCCCACTCCATCTCTAGGGTCTTCTAATCTGTCGTGACCTTCCCTAGAGTGATAAGCCACTGAACACCCAGTATCACATTGGTGTTCGGAATATCGACCACGAAAAAGTGGTCAATCAATGTGTAGGTGCCCATCGTCACGGATAGCTCTGGAACATAACGAGCACACATCATGGTTTGATCTCCTGGGACCAAAACTAAAAACCCATCGAAGCTCTCTGTCTGTATACCTCTCCCCTCAACCATCTATGCATCGATGAAGTTGTGGGTTGCCCCACTGTCAACCAAAACTGATACTCGCTGGCCATGTACTGTCCCCGTAAGTGTAGCGTCAAATACTTGGAACTCCTTGCAATGTTGCAAGGGCCCCTCCTGTAGGTGCAAAAGCTGCACCACCTGCTGCTGGCGCTGGAGGTGGCAAAGGACCCTGCATGGCATGACTATCTCCTGCCTCCATCTCATCCTCTTCCCCGTTGCTCTTGGATAAGACTTCAATAAAATGTGCTTTGCCAGCAGCATATCTATGTTCCGGTGCCCACGGCTCCTGACAGGTAAAGCACAATCGCTTCTTCTTCAGCTCCCTCCTGACATCATTGTCAATCTGTGCTCGTCCTGGATTCCCCTTTGGAGGCGAAATCCTCACATCCTTCCCCTTAGGCTGGAAAGCTTGTCTCTGGGGGTAAGGCGTCCGGGACGTGGGTAAGACATCTTGTAAGTCCCAGGTCCTACTAATAGCATCCTGGAGTGTGGCTGGCCTAGTGGATCAGACTAAACCCCGAAGTGGCTCTGCTTACCCCTCAACGTACATGTAGATCCTCCGTGCCGTAGATAGATCTGGCACCATCACTGAAACCCTCAAGAAGTCTACAATGTAAGTCTCTGGACTCCCGGTCTGTTTGAGCCTTGTCAGCTCAGCAAATTGCTGCTCTGGATCCCTCCGGTCAAGCCTCTGTATTAATCTCTTGGTGAACTCAGTGTATGTCGTCACTGTGGAGTGTCCGAGTGTAACCATCTCATGGAACCACCAATCCTGGGCCTCACCATCCAAATGTAATGTCGCCACTTTGATGGCCTCTGCCTCCAACATCTGGTCAAGCTGGAAGTAAATGTCCAACTTCTCAACCCAAGACTTTGCCGAACTGTTTGATGAACCATCAAACGTAGGCAAGTGAAATCTACTAGCTGCATGGTGGGTGTCACCATCATGATAATGCCGGTATCCTCTCTGATGGTTGCGGGGTCTACTATCTCGTTGGAGCTAAACAAAGTCTTTAAATGAGAGGGCTTCCCTGAACTCCTGCCCATAGGCCTGGTACTCTGCAAAATAATCGCCCATATGACCGGGCTCTGCCTCCTGTTGGGCTACGGCGCCCATGTCTGCTCCTAAGAAAGTGGGCATGGTAGAGCATGTAGGGGCATGCGAGGCCACTTGCTGCGTAGTATCACGCTGCTTTGTCAAATGGTGGGCTGCACCCGATCCCTCACCAACCTGGAAAACCCGTGGGCTCTCACGCTGTCTAGCTTCTATTGCCGTGAATCTCTGCCCCATCACCTCAATCTGCCTCGACAGATCAGGAACTGATTTGAGGAGCATATTCGCAAATCTCTTCCCGTCCTCGTTTGCGATCTAATCCTTCTGCTCTGTGTCCACCACAGGCTCCTCCTGTTTTGTGTTCTCTACCCAAACACAGTCTCCCTCTCCGTAGGTGTTCTCCAACCTGCGCTCACTGTCTCTGTATTTCCTACCTTTGTAACAAATGTAGGGTTTCTCCCTCGGTGTCATAGACTGCTAGCTCCACACGCTGAGCCAGATCTATGCTTTGATACCACTGTAATATCCCGTTTCCGGGATAACCCTCAAACCCAACAAACTCCAACCAAATACGTACAGATGATATAATAATCGAGAAACCTCAAGAGATAAAAACAAAAGTGGTGCAACATATTATATTATAAACACGGAATACAAGCAGATACTCGAGAAATGCAGAGAGATATGCTAAGCCATTTTATTATACTGAGTAATGGCATGAGTACAGGAGGTGATCAGAAAGATGGCACCTCGACTTGCTCAATGCAAGTGAAGAAATACACTCAGAATAGCAAAGAAATGGCTTCTCTCTGAACTGCTTCCAAGCCGCTGGAGAACTGCGGTGTCGCTGCTGCTGCTGGAATCAAATGAGTATTTGGGGCTGTTCCCCTCTTCAGAAAATGCTGAAACTCTGGAATCCGCCTCCACTCAATAAACCTAGAAAAACCCAGAAAGCTTTTCTGAAATCGTCGACCCCTGAAAATCACCCCCTTGGGGATCTACACTGTCATTGTAGGCCCTGCGCTGCCACTGAGTAAAATCCTCCAAAATTTTGCTCAAAACTCTGCCAAAATCCTCCAATATGCTAGGGCTGATCCCTTGCTCAATCTCCCAACTCAAATCCTCCACAAAACCCCCCAATCCAAAACTGCTTCCAGAAGAACTGCGTCCCTCTCTCTCAAGACTGCGCAGTCCTCAAATGCTCAGCTTCTCCCCAAAGCCAAAGACCAATCCTACTTCAAAAGACTGTTGAAACTACCTTGCTCGAGTAGGCACTTGAAGTCCCTCGGGGCTAAGGGTGAGATCTCCGAACGGAGACACTCAATGCACTAAACAGTGTTGCAGACAGGCTAAACAGCCAATGTGCTCTAAGTTGAAGTGACTACCTCAAAACGCACATAATCGAATGCTCAAAATGAGGAGGCTCCCCCTCACCTTTATAGCGTTGGCCCCTCTCAAACCCTAAGCCAACCTTCTCCATCGTAGCCTCCCTCTCGCCACGTGTTCCTATCCATCTGCACAGTCCCTCCAAGTGTCTATGTGGGCCCCTCCTCTACGTGGTCCTTTGGCCCCCTTGGTTCCCCTTTAAGTTACAATGTTGTGCTACTAGGGAGTGACTTTGTTCTAAAATTGAGTTATGTCACCCTTTACTCACCTTTTTATTCATAACTAGCTATAGAAGGCAAAAATTGAGCAAAAATTGAATATTCCAATTAGCCATGGCTAATCAGGAATATCACATCAGCCTTCTACTTCTTCTTCTGATCATTGTCAGCGGGAATAGCGACAACACTCTTGACGTAGGCTTCGAGATTGTACTCCTCCATAACAGCTAAGATTCTGGTCTTCCATATGACATAGTTGGAAGCTCCTTCCAACCTGCCCTGATCTCTGAGCCCATGCGATGCCATCTCACCCAATCTGTCGCATTGACTCCTCTAGTCACTGCTCAGCACTGCTGCCTGGCAAGTGAGAAATTCAAACCTTAGGCAAAAAGTTCTTTGAGGAGAAAATTCCCCTTTCTATGTGTCTTCGCTTTTTTCCGACAGATTTCTGCCTCGGCATAAACTGCGCCCTTCAAGCACTGCATTGAGGCTCTACGTCACTCCCTCTGCCTCTGCAAACTAACGAACTGGAAATCATACGTCTGTTGACTCTCTCAGAGAGAGATTTCCTTGGAATATTTGCTTCTCGGTAAGCACTGCGCAATCCCTTCAAGGGGATTCGAATTGTTGCCAAATGCAGCTATCGGCCTCTTTGCTCAGCGCTGGATCTGCTCTTCCTGTTTCAAAATCAATGCTTTGATACCATGTGAAAATTCCTAATCCTCAAGGAATCCCTACTGCAGCAAATTTGAATCTACTTCACCTTCTTGATTTTAATATACATATCAAGCTATTCTCTGAATACTAAAGCAAATTACTTTTGGAACCTACACTACTTTAATATTTGATTACATGAAACAAAAAATTGAGAAAGAACAAGATACATAGAACACAGTTATTTTTTGGACAAAATAGTCCCTGGAAAAACCCAATGCAGGAAAACCAGTGCAACAACTCTGAGGGTTTTCTATTATTAAGCAGTGATTCTGAATGTAAATTCTGGATGCCCTCCCGATAATCTAGTGACAGAGAAATACAATGGTGGAAAAAATGAGTGAGTTTTACCTCACTTCACCCTAGATTTTCGCTGATCCGGCAGCAAAACTGGCTAACCTCGGCTACTTTTGCACTGGTCCTGCGTTAGCCTTACAGGTTCTGCATCAACTCTATGCTGTCTCTTCTGCCCATTATGTCAACCTTCTCGGTTGTTTCGACAGTTCCCGACAGTTCTGACTTTCTGCGTGGAGGGCAGCGTCTGCTTCTGCGCTGGCCCTTCTGGCTCTGCATCATGCCTGCGTGGGCCCAACATCAGTCCTCCTGGCTACTGCACTGGCTCTACAAGCTTCGCTCCGCCTCTCTGTCAGTACTCCCGAACTATCCCTGCCCTTTTGTTGCAACTGATCACCTAGTTCGAATTTCTTAGCTTCCTAGCCACAAAAATCGAACTCTAAATCAATTTGTTTTGTGTGTGTGTGTTTCTAAATGAACCCCAAGCCTCCTTCTTATACTTTTCTCGTTGAGACTTCAACGGCCGAGATTAAGTCTCTAATCAACGGCTAAGATTAAAACATGACTTGATCCGCCTTCTAGATCATTCTCACCCATATTTTGATTAATACTCATTAATATTTTAATTTTCCTAAGTTTAGACTTAGGCACCCCATTAAAAATATTTTATTATTTTAATAAAATACAATCCGGGTGGAATTTCACCAAACGGTTCTGGGTTCTTTAGAACTCATTTTCTTTAACCTCTCCACCAATTTTGATGGCTAAAGCACATCCGATTCTACCAAAAAATAACAGGTTCCAGGGATGGTATTTAACAGGAAACTCCGATTTTGGTTGCGTGGTCCTGCTTCCTTATCCGCTTATATTATCCTCTTTGCATTCATTATCACCCCATCGATGATTTCTCTCACCTAAGGATACAAGAGGATACTTAAGCCTAGGGTTTGAGAATATCTCTTAACAAGAGGCTTCTAGGTCTATGGATCCTTGTGGAGAAATGGATTCTATGTAATACTTGTAGAATATGAGTTATGAAGTTGTGGGACCACAGAGAAGCCAAGTAGACCCAAACTAGGTCAAGGGTATGGAGTTGATCACTCAAGGAGGAGCTTGACCTAATTCGGGAAGATAATAGGATCAAAGGCCTAATTCTTTGAGATTTGAATACAATGATCAGAATGAGGATAGTAATCGAAAATCAGAGTAGGGCAAGAGTTGGTCTTGCGGATATGGCTTTCTATATCTTGGGATTCCACTGTTGGAATTGCTTGAAATTTGGAGGACACCTAGAGGAAAACCCAGCGGAATAGTGACCAAAAATCAAGGAGTTTGGATGGCTACAATGAAATTTATGTGACGCCCTAGGTGACCTACTAGCGTTAGGCCTAGAATTTGGAGAGGTGAAGGAAAGCGGGGTAATTTTGACCACCAAAGGGATACGAGGATCAATGCCTTATTGCTTGGGTTTAGTGGAGTCAAGATACATAAAGATCATGAGTTTTCGTAAGCTAAAAACACCTAATTGATCTTTGCTAACCTCTTCAAGGGCAACAACTAAAACAATAGAGATTTATACTTCAAATTTGTGAAAGAGACATTTTCGAGGTCTTTAACCTAATAGGTGCTTCTAGGAATATTCACCGAATCCCCCAAAGGTCAATTCATGCATTTAATCACTTATTCAAGGTCCCAAAAGAATTTCACATTACATTTAACCCATACAAGAATAGAGATAACAACATACATGCAGTTAACAAATAAGATAACAAAAATAACATCAAAATTTTGACTTACATCAGAGAGAGAGTACATGCATTTATCAACGTCGCATTAGAGATACTCCAAAGACAATAGTGAAAATCCAAACATCATAGGGCATCAAGAAAAGCTTGAGAAATTCATCCCAACAAAAAGTGTAAAAATCTCATAAGAAATACTAATCCAATCCAAGTGATGATGAATGCCTCTCTTCTATCTATACAATCCTCTAAGGGATTCAAATGGCTTAATTTGGACTAATAATGCCCCTAGAATAAAATAATGTGCATGGTAACAATGCTTTTGGTGACAAGCCCACCAAATAGCTCAATAACATAAGAATAAGCCTCTCAAGAGGGTCGAATGATTAATAAAGTGAGTTGTTGGGACTTTCAGGAGGCCTAATGAAGTTCATGGGGTGCCATGATGTAGAGATGGACTCCAAACATAGTAGACAAGGGGTTGGACCTTTGTTTTCCAAGCAAGAACCCGTGGTGCTCCCAAGTGGGTGTGGGGGCACAAAGACATCCTCATGGGTCTCAAAATGGATCTAAAATGCCTGTAGACCATCTGTGAGGGCTAGGATGATGACATAAGCCCTCCCTCTGTAGCGGGAGACATCTTCTGGACCCTGGAACATCTGCCAAGGGTATGGTGCAACTGTGGAACCAAATGGGCATTGGTGAACTAGGTGCATCATCCTCATCCAAAAGGTAGAACACGAGCAATCAATGAGCCTTGTTGGGTATCTATGAAGTAATCTTTGCCATGGTGGAGGCCCATGGCTCTCAACGCTCACCCTACAAGTGCCAATGTTGCCTTCTATAGGGCTAGGACCTCGCATAGGGAGACCAAGCCCCAAATGGAAACCCACCTGCAATCCTTCATAAGATCCAATGTGTTCCCTTGCCCTCCAATACAACAAATCATTAGAATAATCAAGTAAAAGTGCATACAAGTCATGGAATCAATGGGGCACGTCATGGTGGCATGCCCTTCCATAATGGGCTTTGGCATGTACAAGTGTCTCCAAGCTCAATAAGGGGTTAATCAAGGTCCCTATTAGGTGGTTTCAACCTCTAAAGGGGGTGACATGTTCGTGGTACTTCCCTTAAATGGTAGGTGGCAAATGATATAGTAATGGAGCAGAGTGGGGATCAGGGGAATCATCCAGACCACATGTTACGGTACAAGGGTAGCTTTAATAAGTGTAGGAGGGAGCAAATTGTGGTACATGAGTTACCTTGACATTTGTTTTTCCACCCTTCTTCATATGCCTTTTGCCTTTGATTGATTTTTCTTCATAACTACTTTGGGTTCCAGGTGATGAGAGCATGATGTATAATATGTAACAGTGGATACCCTCTTTGAGGTGGGACAATTCATTGCCCACCGGGGATTGGGACAATCATGGGTTCCTTACTGATAGAGGGGGCTCATCCAGGGCCCATAGGAACCAGGGCAATGGCCATGGATAAGGGGTAGAGCTCATGTTTGGCTTTTGCCCACGTGCTAAATTTGTATGTCCCGACCATCTTTTGCATTTTGAGGTACAATTTCGTGTTGAGAGTGGCCAAATTATGCTTTTACTTTTCTTTTTAGCTGCATCAACCTCAGGGGCATCGTTCCAGGCCTGACCCAAGGTGTGGACAGGGGTAGGGGGAGGCTAACCCTACGTGGACCCAGTGGACATATGTGGACCCGGGTGGGAAAAGAGATGAATGGGGCTAAAATGAGTGGAAGGGGAGTAATGCAGGTGGTATTGGGAAACGAGACCACACAACCAAAATCGAGATTTCCCATGTAGTGGAAACCCTAAAGCTAATTGCTAGTAAAGGAGATCCCATGGCACTAGGATACAAGGTTAACCACGAAATTGAGCAGTGGAGACAAGCGTGCAAATCTAACTCACTTTTTCCGTCGAATCCCCCCACTAATCCATGCCCAAAAGTGCCCGTGACAAGTAAGGAAAATTACTCAATTATATCAATGAAAAGCCATACCTTCAGGGTTGGGAGGGCCACCTTCAAACATACAGTCATGACAAGTGGTTGAGGGACCACATGGCTAGCTCAGGTGGCGCAAACAATGGCACATTGAGTTATCTGGTGTCTGTAGAGGCTGGTGGCTGCCGATTGAGGACCATCTAGGAGAATTTTGTTCTCCTATACACTACCCAATGCCCATAGGTGTTTGGTAACATGCTCTAAGAGCTCAGTCAAACAAATTACATTCTAGTAAGAATTTAATCTTTCTGGGACAGGAAGCCCTCCCTGATATCCACTTGCTTTCCCTTGATCTTGTAAATCAAGACTTCATGGCTTACTATAGTCCTTGCAACTTTGCCAACATTCAGGGGTATCCTCACAACCTTCAATTATAACCTTTCAATATGATGAGAGGGTTAGTCCTTCTCGATGATTGATGCTCTTGATGTTCCAAGATGATCTCTATATACTTCGACCCTAGAGTATCCTTCTTCTTGTTGCCCTTCTTGATGTAATCATCTTAGCTCTGATACCATGTTGAGAAATCTAGGGGCAACAAGTGTAGGTGATTTCTCTTACTTTGATTACTGCTTGTGATATATCTTTACTTGATTAACTTCTTCTTTTCTTATTATTATTAGTGTTTTCTATCATCAAACAACTACCAAATCATAAAGAATAATGAGACAATAGGGCACAAGATATAGGCAATCAACCAGGGCCAAAACTCTCCCACTGAGAGGAAAACCCACCAGAATCCTTCTCTTCTTTTAAAACGTCAATTGACAAATTCCAAGACCTATGACCTTTGACCAAGACCCTCCAAGACCAAGTCATCCTTCCTTCTTGATGAGCTTTCCTTACACAACTTCCAACAACGAACTTCGACCTTCCAACAACTTCTCCAACAACTTTGACCCCAACAACAATTTCTGCAACTTTGACGTAGCAGCTTCAACAACTTCGACCTAGCAGCTTCACAACTTCGACCTAACAACTTCATAGCTTCGATCTGGAGGCAACTTCACAACTTCGACCTTGCAACTTCACAACTTCGACCTTGCAGCTTCGCGGCTTCGATGCAACTTCAGAATTTCGTTTAGCTTAGAAACTGTAGAAAGCCTAACGAAAGAGAGAGAGAGAGACCCAAAAACTTCGATCTTGATCTTCTTCTTCTTCTTCATCCTTTTCTAGCTTCTATCGTGAGGAGATCGAACTTGCTTGAGTGAGTGTCCAAATGAGGTCAAATTCCTTATTTATAGGCTTGTGAGGGGTACAAATTGCTATCTTGAGGCAGACTTGTCCCTTCATGTAGACTGACTTGATCTTTGTGCCATGACGAGGTCTTGGAGGGTGTTTTGACTCTATTTTGACTCAATAAATTTTTCTTTACAATATGTAACATGACCAAATGGGTTTTCAATAGATGATAATGACTCAGTTGACTTTATGGCAAACCTTGAAGCACTCAATGGGTGCTTGGCCTAAAAATAAATTTCACTTGAGCATGAAACCCATGCCTCAAGAATACAAATAATAAATTTATTTTTCTCTTTTCATTAAATACACAAAATCACGATTACATATTCCATTAGGAAGACCAAACCTAGTTACATATTTCAATAGTAAGAGCTCAAACTTATTGCTAATAATGGTTGATCAGAAGTAATGTATTGAAGGTTTATCATATTGTTTTTTTGGATATTAATTTTATTGTGGGGTATTTTAAATGTATTCTTCATGAATGGTCATCATTCTTATTTCTAGAGGTCATTCTGATCATTCATGTTTTATCATTGTAGTTTCTTCACATCATGGTGACAACATTTTTCCTTCCAACACTTTTTATTGTTTTTGAGTTATTATATAATCACTTTGCCAATTATGGTATGTACTAGTGTTCAAAGGGGACACATGATCCAGATGTGTGCCTTATATCAAAAGCTTTACGAAAGGTTTATAACATTGAAAGCAAATTCAACGATTTAAGGATACAGTGCTCGATTATAAATTATAATAGGAAAAGAACTAACATGAGCATTTTGAAATCTTTATGTTTGGTGTGTTTTTTCAACATACTCTGAAAACGTCAAAATGACTTCCTCTTCTTAACTGTGAGGATCTGAATATACCTGCTTTTTATTCATGAAGCATGATGGGCTTACTTGAATATTTATCCTTTAATAACCTTTGTTGGGATGATCTTGTTAATCAATTAACAACATCATGTCCTAGTGCTAAAGTTAATGTGGTTACAATACACTATTACTGTCTATGATTCTTGCCAACTACCATGACTATCGTCATACCCTAAACTTTTCTGTACTGAAAATGTCTTCATAATCAATATTCACAAATTCCATGTCCCAAGTGTTTTTCATGAAATGAAATGAAAGGATATTTGGTTATATGCTTCTCAGTTTGTAATTGTTAGTAAAGAAAGAATAACCTCCAAAATATGCTTATGATGAGACTTTTGATACAACTTTTTTTTGTACTCTGCATTGTCTATGTGTACAGATTTGTTCCAAACTTAGCTATCAGTAAAATTATTTCCAGGGAGAGCAACAAAGTGCGCCTTCTTCAGGTATTTTTCACCATTTGAGAAGCCTAAGAAGTGCTTTTGCCGATCCAGTTTCTCATAGGAACATGTTTCTAAGATTTTGATGGGACTCAATCTAGTGAATATTGTGAATGCATATTGTATTTGTCCTTTCTAATATGTATTTTATCCTTATCTCTTTTGGGCGATTTAGTCTAAATTGATTGTCAGCCATTTTATTGTTTTCGAGAGATGGTCAAAATTTATCAATCTCTCATCGTTTTGTACTCGTGTATACCTTAAAACACACGAATGTACGACATATGCATAGTTTCGACAACTCCTCTTGAAGTTGCATACGTTCCCTCTCACGTTGTTCTTGTGTTTGTGTATCTTTGATTTTTTTGCTGGTATTGTGCATGCATGTTTACTAGACCTAACACCATAAGGATTTTGTAATATCCCCAATTTTGTGAGAATGAGAATTTTGCCCAATTTTGGTAATATTAATTAAAAAGGGCTAATAATATTTTGGAGAAAGGTGACAAGTATTATTTTATTGCAGATTGGCAGAAAATTATTATTTTATTGAAATGGTGGAAAAAGTAATTAAGTGGAAAATGACCCCCACAAATAAAATAATATTAAAAAGAGTCTAGAAGGATGGAGATAAAATATAACAGGAAGGACTCATTTTGTGGATCATCTTTTGGCTATTACACTTCATATTTCATCTTCTCTTGGACCTTTTTAGCACAAGGGCCAAAGTGCTGTTTAGCACCAGGAATTGCAAGTGGAATTGCACCCTCATTTCAGAGAACTTCGAGTGTCTCCCTAGAGTGGCAATTTGGGGAGCTCAATTTAGAGCTTCCGTTGGACATTAGTGCAGGAGTTTATTCAGTTGTGCGTTTTTCTTAAGCGCATAGGTATTTTTTGGAGAACATTGTGGGAGCAAGCGTGGGTTAGAGGCTTTGAGATTTTGCAGGGAATTTCCTTATTGTTAGACAGGAGTTTGGACATCGATTTGCCGAGCTTGATTGGAGGCTATTACCTGGGTCAATTTTTCTATCTTTTGGCAAGGGCGCAAAAGCTATTGACCAAGTGTTGCATGGGGTTTAGAGAAGTGGAGTCGGTAGAGATAAGGGCTGGAGATAGGAAGTATTTCTTAGTGGAGAATTTAGTCAGAGGTGGGAGAAATTTCTCGTGGTAGATTTGGGCATAATTTAGTAGTATCAAAACTGTGGAGTGCTGTGGAGTGTTTTTTGGCCATATTGGGCAATTCACACTTGTTGGGGGTCACCGGGGGTCAGTGGATTCAATGCAAATCTTTTTTGGGTTTATTGAGAGGAGTCTCTGGCTAATTTTACAGAATTTTATCGGCGATATTCGGGTATGAAATCCTCATTCTTATAGCAGGGTGTATTGCCAATTAGTTGGTAAATTTGCATCACTTTGTGGGTTCAGTTTTGGCTTGGAGTTGGGCCAAACCTTTTATGGGTATTTTTGGGTATGAGGAGTGGAGCTTGTGGCTGCAATTTCAGGGTGATCCAGGCATTCTCCAGAGCAGAATCTTTAGTCCCATTCTAGTAGCAACAACAATCATTTCTTGGGTAGTGCACAGTACCAGTTTGGGCCAATATTTCCTCCAGATCAGAGTTATCTCACTTGGGTTTTGCATAGCTTGCAGTGACAAGTCCAGGTTCCATTTTGCTTACTCATTGTACTCATCATTCTCGAGACTAATAAAATGGGTCAATTGTTTTGCTTTATTTTCTTGGTATTTTGATATGCATGTGCAGTATCTGTTCATGGTTGTTGTTCCTTGTACATGTTTTTGTTATTCGGTGTAAATTTTCAATTTGGAATATTACAGTGGTACCAAAACCATTATCTTGGCCAGCTGTGGGCCTTAAGCCAAGTGATGACAAGACCAGAATAAAACGCTAAGAAATCATGGGATCCAAAGTAAGGTTAAAATCAAACATGTAAGTAATCTTGAATGAGGTGATTAGGATGCAACAAATGATGATTGATGTGGGGGAGCAGCTAATTCATACCACAATTGGGAATGAAGACCATTCTCAATTATACAACAAATCTACTATGCCGAAAATTATGGATAATGCATCAAGCTGGCAAGACATGATTGCAACTGATGTGGAGTTATTGGTAGCAAATTGGAGAGCATACTAATCAGTGGGACATGACATTCAGATGTCCCTCTCCTTTTGGGAGTTCTGTGAACTAAGAGACATGTACAAATCAGTGGGAATTCCGTGTAATTATGCAGGGATGATGAGGAGGATCAAGGCAGAAGATGAAAAAGTAGTTGAAGGGGCCATGGTTGGCAAGGAGACAGTTGAGCATACACCCGTTGATGAGATGCCGACAGTTGATGAGGTACCCAATGTTGTGACCGAGTGTTCAGGTGATAGCAGCGCACCACAGGTTGATGAGGTGCCGGGATACATCTCCACTGTTGATGAGGAGCCGATAGGTACAGAGGCATCCAGATCTATGACAAAGTTTCCGGAAGACAGTCACCTACAACTGACCGGTGAGGATTTTTTATATGATGGGTTGTCTGTGTAGGAGCAGTTGGAGGCTCAAGTTGAGGCTGTGATGGAGGAGGATGCGCATGTATCCTTGGGGCTAGATATTGATGAGGGGCAGCACTAAGAGCACATGTTGGGATTTCAGTACAGTTCGCTTCAGAGGCACGTTGACGGGGCCGATGGGGCCTTCAACGTTATTATCTCACCCTTATGCATTGGATTGAGAGAGGTGGAGTTGTCGAGACAGATCATATGGGATGACCAAGTCAGCAAGGGCCAGTGGCTTGAGTTGAGTATGGCACAACATCAACATGGAGGGCTTGTCCTGTACACAAGAGATTGTACATTTGATCCCTCCTTTGGGATTGAATAGCGAGAGGTACTGAGCTGGTACCCGATGGAGCAGGTTAGGTGGTTGGGTACATCCATGGTCGCATTTCAGCGAAACTCGTGGATTACTAGAGGAGTATGAGGGCCAGATTGTTGTTGGGATCGAGGTGGGATTCCCCATCACAATATGGGCTTGGTTAGTGATGGTATTAGCAGTGCGATGGATCCGGTGACCGAGTGCCCACACACTTTCAACTCTCCATCAGCACTAGTGTTGGGTTGGATTGATAGGTGGGCAGGCAGAATCCATGGGTTTTCTGGGGATGTTGGGCATACATGGGATTGTGGGATGATCAATATGCTCTAGCAGGGGCTGGTCAGAGGAGGTGCCATTAGTAGGCCATCGGTTAGGGCATTGTATGGAGACAATGCTCTCTTATTGGCATATTGGACACAAGAGTTACTGAGGCTAGGCACAATAGTATCATTTCCGTTGACATGTAGTGGATTCACTAGCAGAGTAACAGATGCATGGACGCATGTGGGATGGCCGAGGATGTAGGGTGGTGCAGTAGTTGGCGTAGGTGTTCAGTGGTGTGCAAAGTTGTGCCACAGAGTTCAGTGTTTTGTCGAGGAGCTCAAAGGCTTACAGAGGAGTGTCGTGTTCTGCAGGCTTACACTATGGAGTAGGAGGAGCAATTCACATCACCTCAAGGTTTTGCATGGAGTGATAGCTACTTCATCAAGAGAGGGATACCAAATGATTCAGGATGTTATGGCGGCTGGAAGTGGTGTCTAGTAGTCCAGAGAGGTGTGCAACTAGGTGAATTCGTGTTCCAAGGGGCACGAAGATACATGTTCTTATGCAGGGGAACATAGGGATGCTTGGCCATATGTAGTGATGTGTGATGCTTCCCATTGGGATTTTGGAGCATTACCACCAGGGACACTGCCTGATAGAGACGACAAGCATGCCATTGGGTATCGATCACTCAGGATCGATGAGGACACGAATGAGCATCATTTGATGATACCCATAGGGACTCGTGCGCCTCTCTCACCTCTACATTATTTGTAAGCACAAGTTGGATGTTGTCCCTTGACACCTTCATCACGAGCAGCAGGACACGAGAGGCTCGCTCGAGACAGTTAGTTGGGACATAGAGTATCCAGGGAGAGACTTCTCGGTGGTGGCATTTGGTCAGGACACGAGCTGATGGGTGCAGGCTTAGGGAGGTGATCACGAGGGAGTTGCAAGGTGCACTATCGACAGGACATCCCAAGGTGTTATGTGAGCATGAGGTACAGGTGATGGTAGTCCTCATTGGCAGGAGGATGCCTACACTCTAGGCAGTATCCGGTACATCATCAGGAATTGGGATAGCAGGTTTCGCTGTGGTGTTGCATGAAACTCTCCCCCCCCCCCCAAGGATCCAAACCAGGAATTGTGTCCCGTACGGATCCGTGGGGGATCCACTGTTGGATCTGCAGTTCGGAATTTTGGAACCACAGATCGGGCTGGCGAAGACGGTTCCTGGAAATTTGGAATCGTGCAGGCATGATCCGTGGTTCTGGATTCCCGAACCGCGGATCTGACGACAGATCCTCCTCGGATCTATGGCAGATCGGGCACGGATCTGTACGGATCTCAAGCAGATGCAAAGGGAGACAGGGAGTTCCATAGGGTTCTAAATATTTTTTTTATTTTTTCTTTGACTTAAAGTTGGGTTGGGGCTTCTCGGACACTCCCAAGGTGCTCCCTTGATGCTCCTTAAATGCTTCCTCATGGTAATGTTAAATTCTTAAAGTAAAAGTGACATTCTCCTTTATTTTTCATTTTCATCCTTTCACTTAAATTTTTACCATTACCATGAAATGACTCAGGATGTTTGAGAGTGGTTCCAGCCTCATCGGACTTCATATGGAGAAAATAAAACTTCATATCCTTTTCAAAATTCAACAGACTTAACAATTTTTAGGAATTTAAGATCAATGGGATTGTGGCATTTCATTACATTATATCATGTATGAGGGTATGTGATTAGCATTTAATCAAGAGCACCAAGCCCTATATGTACCCTAGTGTTGGTGGTGTTAATTGTTGAACTCCTTTGTCATGCCCTTAACAAAAAATTACCTTTCAATCAAGTCAAAATAATTGATCAAGCATGTTAAGCTTTTTCTACCATATTTTATGGCTTGGATTAGGTAGTTTGATCAAAATTGCGCAATGTTGACAAATATCGCTAGACAATCGATGTAGAGGTAAAGGCTAGAGAAGAGGAGAAGAATCTAGATTCTATATGGTTGATGCATCTAAATGGTTGATGCTCAAATAATTAATCATTAATGTACAATGGATGCCATATCTATATTGATTTATGTACAAATATGCTTGCTTCCATATCTTCTACAACTAATATGGTATTTTGGATGATATATATATATATAGTAGACACTTCGGAGACGCTTCGCTTCCTAGATTTTTGGGAAATGACACTTTCGCGTCCTTGCTTCCAAAAAACGTTTCCGCTTCATGCAGAATTAGTCTGGCAGGAGCAGAGTAGTTTGTCACATGCGGGACAGATTCTTGATGCTTAGTGCCCATCTATTGTGTTGAAGAAAGTGTAACTAGGTTCAGTCTTCATAAATGTAATTTTGATATTTGTATTTATAAAAGAAAATAAATATTTTTTTTGTTATTTATATCAATGAGTTTCTTGCTCATTGAATAGGTCTAGCACATGTCAAACTGCTATAGGTAAGTCAAAGAGTCAAAAGAAATGTTGAAGACCCTTAAGGGCATGTTACACCATGTATATATTTGTATTAGAGTCAAAAGAATACCTCCAAGCAAAGTCACAAGTCCTCTCCATGCAACGACATCACCAAAGAAGCTAATCCGAATTGGAAAAGTCATGTCGGCCTCAAGTCTTGAAGTCGGCCTCAAGGAGGGACAAATGTCTATATATAATGGTTGTCCACTCCTCCAACGATAAGACACAATCACCCCTGAAATCAGCAAGAAAGAAGACGAGTTAAGGGTGAAGGGAAAGCGAAGAAAAGGAGCCCTAGTGCAGCGAATGAGGAAGAAACACCGAGCCTTGGAAGTCTGTTTTAGGGCCTATTACAGTCACACGTGCGAGAAAGAGAGGGTCTCTCGGTCATCATAACAACCCTCTATCACAGTGACACATACTTCATTGTTTGGGCTAGATAATTAGGTCTATAAGGCCTCTCACACAAGCGAAGAAGGAAGAGGTCAATCTTACAAAGAATCCCCTCACATGTGCGAAGAAATAGGGCTGCACTGTTGTCATAACAAGTCTGCAACTATATCTCAAGAAAGAGTTCGGTTGGGCAAGAGAGAAAGGTCTCCTCATATGTGAAAGAATCCACTAAGGATCAAGGAGAAATATCACTTCTAGAGCTAGTAGAACAAGGTCTATCATCAGTTGCTGGAAGAAGGAGGACGAAGTGCCGGAATAAGGAAGGACTAGACTTGTGCTTGGGGGATAATCTTATCAAGGGTCTAGGGTTTGGCATTGATCAAGAGAAGCTTCAATAAGAGAAATTTGAGAAAGGGTTTTCCTTTCTAAGAGAGAGAGGTTTTGCCTTGGCAGAGAGTCAATATCTTGTGTTCTTGTTTTTTTATGTTTCTAGTAGCAGTTTGATGAAGTTAAAGAACATGTACTAATAATAAGGAAGAAGATCAAGCTAATAAGAAAATTAAAAGTGCTTCACAAATTGTTAGCATTGCTAGAAGAATCCAATCATTACTAATTGCCCTAGATTCTTCAATATATTGGATATATACAGGGGTTAGAGATGAGGCACAGAGGAATCCCAATAGCTAGCTGCATGTCACTACAACAGGCAGTGAGGATTGGGAGTTGTGGACCTCTAGTATGGCTATGGGATCTAGGGATCTAGTTGATTGGTGGGACACTCCATTTCTTAGCGAGTACGGTCAGGGTAGCCATTGATCTGGTTCATTCTCAAACTGACACTTGGCGAATCACCGAGGTCTTCATCATATGGCGAGGCAGGTTGTTGCTTAGGATTTGGGTCAACCATGGAGTGATAGGGTTTGGCATTGCTGAGTCGCTTGGGAAGGTTCGGCATAACCTCGATCATCACATATATTATGGCTGAGAGTTACAAGACAGGAGGCTCTAATACAAGCATGTTGGGCAGTCAATCATGGCCAGAGTGTCGCAGGATTAACAGGACAATTTCTTCCTGCAATGGGCATGGGACCTTGGCGTCATAGTACTTGACAGTTCAGCTACCCTTAGGGATGAGTTGGTTTCGATAGGGGGAGATCATTCCGATCTTCCATTGGATTTTTAGTGATTGGCTGTTACCATTGTTGATTTGGGGTAGCATCGGATGTGCTCCAGCCACGAAAATTGGTGGAGAGGCTATAACACATGAGATCTCCAAGACCCAAAAATGGTTTGGGCAGAATCTAACCAGTTTGGGAGATATTAAAATAATTAATATTTTTAATGGAGTTCCTAAGTCTAAACTTAGGAAAAATAAAATATTAATGTGAATTAATATAGAACTGAGTTAGAATGGTCCAAAAGTCATGGATCAAGCCAAAACTAATCTTAGCCATTGATTAGAGATTTAATCTCGGCTGTTGATGGACCAACGAGAAAAGGATAAGAGGAGGCTTGAGGGTCAGTTGGAAGACACACCAAGAGAGATCAAGAACTCGATTTTTTGGGGCATGGTTTGCTGAGGAAATTGAGTGAAGTGATCTGAGTTGCAACTGAGGGGCAGTGAATACATAGCAGAGGCAGATTTAGTACCGGGAGGATCAACACAGAAGCCGGGAGAGGTTGACGCAGAGCCAGCTAGAAGCCACGCAAAGGTAGCCAGAGGCTACGCAGAGGCAGCTAGGAGCTGCACAGAGGCAACTAGGAGCTGCGTAGAGCCAGAAAGGGCCAGCATGTGAGACGCAGAGGCTCCAGAGGCTGATGTAGAGTCCCGAGAGGCTGACGCTGGGCCAGATAGGCTTACGCTAGGCCAGAGAGGCTGATGTAGGTCCTAGAGGCAGCACTGGGAGATTTTCGTGGGACAGATTGGAGCTGGAGAACTGGATAGGGTGACACAGTCCCTATCAGAGTGACGCAGAGCATCAGAAGCTGCATTGTTGCTGTGTGATCATTCATCCGGTGATTTAGCCGGAATATCTGTCTTCGACTGAGAGGTACTATTGCCGAGGGCATTCTCTGTTGGGTGAGCCATTTCTGGCACCCAGGTTGTATTATGAAAACTGCATAATAATAAAACCCTTTGAATAGCTGCACCGATTTTCTTGCTTTGGGTTTTTCCGGGGACATTAGTCCAAAAACAACGGTGTCACTTGTGTGCTTGTTTCTTTTAGTTGATGATCTGATGTGTTGATACTATAATTGTATTTATTTTCAGTATTTACATGGTAAATAACTTGTTAAGTAACTGTAAAAGTAGGAAGAAATAAATCAGATAGTATAGGAAGAATTTCTAACAGATAGACCTAGAAATTCCAACATGGTATCAGAGTGTGGTTGCAGATCACAGGATAATTGAAGGCATCAACTGAGCAGAGCAGTAGCAGCAGAAAACAACTATCCCGAGTGACAGAAGCTATTCCTAGCAGAAAGCAGCAAGGAAAGGGTGACGCAGAGTGCATGCGTCATCAGTTCGAGCCAGGAGGAGGATCAGCGTTGAGGCAGAGAGGAGCAGACCTCACCTACGTAGTGCTCGGTCATCTTTCTCTGTTAGGAAGGATCGACGTTGTGGCCAGGAGGTGCAGATTTTGTTGGTGTCGGGATTGCGCAGAGCCTAGAGGCTCTAATTTTCAGATTGCTGGGGCATAGGAGGCTATGGGTAAGTTGTGGAGCAACGCTGCTGAGGCACTGTGGTCATAATAGTACCTAACAGGGCAAGACCAAGGAGGAGGGAGTTGTTGCCGAGGATTTCTAGCCAAGAAATCCAGATCAGTGGTGCAACTGCACAAATGATCAGAGTGGGGTATCTTGACATTGGCAAAGGGATTTCTAGAAGGGAAATCGAGGCTTAAGAGTGAGTCAAACGGAGAACTTTCAGACGGAAAGTTGAGAGACTCAAAAGAGTTGAAAGAGGAGCAGCGAAATGGCAGTGAATGGCTAAGAAATTAGGATACACTGGACGGAGCCTCAAACTTCGTAGTTTGGAAGGCCAGGATCTTGTCCATTCTAGATAGGTATCGCATCAAACACTTCGCCTTGAAAATGATAGCGATCCCAGTTGACCCAGCTGAAAATGAGAATTACGAGGAGGCAATGGCCAGGGCTAAGTGCATCATTCTTGACGGGGTCAAGGATCATGTGGTACCACATATTGCCGAGAAGGGCACGAAAATGAGATGTGGGATGCCCTGAAGAAGTTGTATCAGCATACTTTCGTGTAGAGGAAGATGCTTCTAGAAAATCAACTGCGGTCATACCAGATGCAGAGGGGAGAGTAGATAGATATCTTCCTCAAGCGATTGACAGAGATCTGGGACCAACTGACTTCCATAGGGGCAACGCCAGATGAGGAGATGTTGGTGAGGACCGCATTAAATGCAGTCTCAGCAGATTGGGAGGTATTTGTCTAGAGCTTACTGGGCAGGGTGAGCCTTCTAGATTGGGAGGAACTGTGGGCGACTCTTCGTCAAGAAGAGATCAGACAGTTAACCAGGGCGGGAAGCAGCAACAAGGGGGTCAGAATCAAGGAGGAAGAGGAGGATGCTTCCCTAGCATCTGCGAGAAAGCAAGAGAAATGGAAGAAGAACCTCTCCAAGGTCAAATGCTTCCACTATGGGGAACGGGGTCACTATGCGAACCAGTGTTCGAGGAAGAAGAGCAAGGGAGAGGCTTTCGAGACCAAGGCAGTGCTAGTGAGGATGGAGAAAGAAGTGGAGACAGATGACGACTGTGCCATGAGTGCTCATGTGCCACTTGAGAGGAAGTGGGGAGACATCGAGTTGTAGTCAGACGGACTACAGGCAGGATCCTCGAGGTACCCAACCTCTTGGATTATACCTGGCTACGGGAGCTTCGAAGAGGAGTATTAGGGCTGACGGATGTCGGTAGAGACGGATGCAGATGGAGCAATAGAGATTGATACAGTGCAGGAGTCCCAGGACAGCGTGAGGCAGCAGTGCAAGATGCATAGAGTTGCAGCAGTGCAGAGGTCAGAGAGGGAGCACTTGTCAGCGACAGAGGGAGCTTCAGCGTCGTGAGTGTCTCTAGCCTAACAAAGATGTCAGAGTTGGGAGGATCAATTACTTACTTCTCTGTAATTGAGTTGCAGTGCAGTAGTTAGCAGTGGCAGTGCTATGGGCAGCACGATGCAACATGATGAGAGGGGATGCAGTGCAGATGCAGCAGTGGCAGTGGCAGGGCCATGGGCAGGAATACGGATGCAAAGTGAGCTGCTGTACAGATGCAACAGTGGCAGTGGAAGGGCCATAGGTAGCAGTACATGATGCAACAGTGCAGAGAATGTTGGGCAGGGAGGCCTAGCATTAGCACAGGGATCGATGCTGGATGATCAGGGTGATACTCAGTGAGGAGTATTACTAAAGCACAGTCCTCGCTATAAGGGAGTGTTGATTTGGGGTAGCATAGGATGTGCTCTAGCCACGAAAATTGGTGGAGAGGCTATAGCACATGAGATCTCCAAGACCCATAAATGGTTTGGCGGAATCAAACTAGTTTGGGAGATATTAAAATAATTAATATTTTTAAAGGAGTTCCTAAGTCTAAACTTAGGAAAAAAATAAAATATTAATGTGAATTAATGTAAAACTTAGTTAGAATGGTCCAACAGTCATGGATCAAGCCAAATCTAATTTTATCCGTTGATTAGGGATTTAATCTCGGCTGTTGATGGACCAATGAGAAAAGTATAAGAGGAGGCTTGAGGGCTATGTTGCAGGAAACGTGGTATAGAGGTCCGTTTTCGTACGGAAACGGGTACGAAACGCGGAAACGCGTTGGGTACGACCCTGAAACGCGTTTCTGGCCGTACTGCCACGTTTCCCGAAACGGAAATGTGGCCAGTACGACCGGAAACGCGTTTCAGGCCCGTACAACCCACGTTTCCTCATTAACTTGTGTTTTTTTAATTTTTAATTTTTAATTTACTTTTAGGGTATGTTAGTGACTTCTTGTTGCTTCTAGATGCGTGTCTAAAGTTATAAAAGTGAATTTTTGCCCTAGTGTTGATATGCAGTTCATCAGGAAGTTTGGGGGATATGCACTTCATGGTAATGTTAAATTCTTAAAGTAAAAGTGGTATTCTCCTTTATTTTTCATTTTCATCCTTTTACTTAAATTTTTAACATTACCATGAAATGACTTAGGATGTTTGAGAGTGGTTTTGCCCTCATTGGATTTCATATGGAGAAAGTAGAATTTTAGATCTCACTCAAAATCCAGCAGACTTATTTGTTTTTCAGGATTTCAAGATTGGAGGGATTGCAATGTTTCCATTAGATTTTATCATGTACTAGGGTATGGAACTTGTATTTAATCAAGAGAACCAAGCCCTCTATGCAGGGGAAACTCCCAAGAATCAAGATCATGTAGGGTACTAGGGTATGAAATGTGTATTTAATCAAGAGCACTAAGGTCGTTCGACTATGTAGGAGGAGACTCCCAATACAACAATGGTCCTTCTAAAGAATGGGATGTAGATTTAGAAAATCCTGATTTGGATCTCTCTCTTGCTGCCTTATAGTCTTTATTGTACTTGCAGCCTCATATATTAATATAAATAAAGACTGATTTTGAGATTTGGATATATAATAAAGGTTGCTTTTGG